>JXPH01016811.1:1898-23095 GCA_001014845.1 Mochlonyx cinctipes
ACCAGAAATGGATAATATTATCCCAAATTTAGCATAGGAACTGTTCTAAGATACTTACCAAAAGCTTATATTCTAAATTTGAGCTCATTCCGATCACTAGAACTCGAGAAATCTGGAAGTTCCTGGTACACAGGAGCCCCCAGATCCCGATGTCCCGGGGTCAAACTTTTATAGGAACTGTACTTGGGCACTTACCACAAGATTATGTTTAAAATTAGAGCTCATTTCATTTGGCCCACTAACGAACTCGTCCGTACTTTTGTTGAGAAAAGCTTTCACACCAAATTTCAGCCAAATCGGTTGAGAATTACGCGAGTTATCGAGCATACAGACAGACATACGACAACGACAACAACAGACAAAAAATTTTTTTACTCAGAATTTTTTTTTATAATGTTTTTTACACGTTTCAGAGCATTTGGAGCAACTTTTTTTTTTGTTTTACTGAATCCATAACCTTTTCATCTATTGAATGATAGTGATGAAAAGCTAAAAAATTGGATCCTAGGGAAAAGTTGCTTCAAATAGTCTGAAACCTGAAAAAAACCGGAAAAATTGTCTCGATGTCTGTGTGTGTGTCGGTCTGTCTGTCTGTATCTTCGGTCAGTTACGTTATTCTCAACCAATATGGTTGAAATTTGGTGTGCACACTTTTCTCTGCAAACGTTCGTCAATGAGCCAAATTGGACCACAAGATCTGGGGCCTCATGGAAACGCATCAGAATTTTCTAGAATTCTCAAGTGCTAGTGACCAGATTGAGCAGTTTTGTAAAAAAAATTGAGACATCGAAAGGAAAGCCATATAATCCACTTTTTGGATTCCTACATTTTTTATGACTCCATTTCACCCATGTAAGAAAACTTAATAAAAGTTATGTCTTGTGTAAAGAGAGTTCATTCATAAAATTTAAATTGAATGAATAATTTTCATTCATTTTCTTTTAATTGTAGATCATGATCACGATCGTTAGTATTGATATACCATAAGTTTAATTGCACGTTTGAAAAAGGCATTTTTCAATCCGTGCCAGAGTTGCCTCCGGGCCATTTGCTTTTCTATAATAGACCAATCAAAAGTTATTGTCTTCTTTTCTAATATAATATATTCATTAGCTGTCTTCAATTACATATTTATTAGATTATGTTCTTCTGTCTGTTATTATTTCTATTTTACATTTTTACGTATATAATGCTAATGCTTTTGATGTGGGAATTTTGATAGTTTAGCTTTTCTTCTTCTTTCTATATCTGGGAAAGGAAAGGTAAAATTTTGTCTATTTCCAATCTCAAAATTACCAGCGCTAATTCTGTTTATAGCAAGGTACTTTGTCTTTTAAGCCAACCTTCTTGCCTTCATGGGAAACGTCTTTGAAGGATTACTTTTTGGACGGGATAAAAAAATTAGAAAACGTTGGACTCGCTGTATCGACTTAAAAAAAGAGTTTATCTATCTAAAAGGAATGTATTTTGAAAAATAAAACCGAATTTGGCAAAAAACAATGTTTTCTTGTTTAACTTATTCTACACTTCTTGATCCGCTTAGTAGTACCTTATTGGAGCCAGGCGAGTCCTCAAAGAACTTTCTAGGTTTTAGTGGACCTACAGCTTATAGTGAATTCCGAACCACCACAACTTTAACGGTTAAGCTAATGAGTTACACAGCAAAAACTTAAATTGATTTTGAAATAATATATTTCCAAAATTGCTATTGTTTTACACTAGATTAAACTTTACTTCAATTTGATAGTAATTTTACTCTAATCTAGAAGCAAAATTACTATTACCAATCAATTGATAGTAAAGTTAGTACCAATTGATAGTAAAATTATTCCTCAAATAAAAAGGACGCTGAATTACCTATATGAAGTAGTAGTAAAATTGCTACGTTTTTTTTCTGTGTACCAGTTTATTGAACCCATCAAGTTGGGTTCAATTTTTATTGTGAAGAAACTGACTAACCTCAAATACACACATACCACCACAATCGTAGTTATATACATAACTGTAGATGGTGGTAGGTGTATGCATATTTCACAGACAGACTGTACTGTGTTCTATTTATAGAAATATCGATAATGCAGATTTATAACAAACTGAAAATCAACAGACCAATTCAACTGAACACAGCAGCAGCCACCAGGAATCAAACCCNCACCACTCAACCACCCGATCGCCGAGATATAGCACATACCAGAACCAAAAAGCTAAAAAAGCAAGGGTAACTCTATCGAAAAACAAAGACACAGACCCTTCTAAAGGAAGTTATCTTTAGTGTCTGTGCTAACAAAAAAATAGAACCTTACAATTGAAATGGAAAGTAGATGTTGTTAGGTTCAACAATTTATTGTTGGAAAAATAATTGAAAATAGTGAAGTTGTTTTTCTACTCGAGAAAATTTGATGAAAACTGTCAAAAAACAATAAAATAAAATAATTAGATTTATTAGTTACTTCATCAAACTTTTCCTTTTTAGGAATAGGACATTAGGTGACCTTTAACAGATGATGTGTGTTCCATTTGTTTTACTTGCATGTGAAAGTCATCCGAAAAACGTTTCTAGGTTATGGCAAGGAGATGTCTGTTTCTTCTTTATTTTACTTTTATTTGAGCTGAGATGTCACAAACAATTGATTGCTATTCATCGAGTGTATGACTTAAGTAATGAACTTTGTAAATAAAGAATAAAATCTAATTATTCACCTTGTGGTTTCCAATGTTTCTATAATGAACAATCAATCGGTTTTTATTTTTATTCGAATTTGGTTTTTGGTTTTGTGTTTGACGATTGACCTAGATCATGATCACGTTGTTAATCCATATTAATTATATTCAAACATATTTTTCAAAAGACAACCATTGTTAGTTTTAGTTCTATTATATTATACGATCGAGAGGTATGTTGTATGAATTTCAATTTGAACACACTTAACCTCGTTTGACCTTTGGCAAAAATGCGTGAGTTCGTAATAAAAATTATAGTCTGAAAAGCTCAATTATACAGACAAACAGAAGAAAGTAGGAAAGTAGGAGTATTGTCCAGAATCTATTTCAATTCGTTAAATTAACATATTATTTTTATTTTCTTTCAGGTTGCAACTGCCACATTCACGGTGCAAAAGAACGTGGCTGCGATTATTACACAGGTCAATGTGCCTGCAAACCGAACGTGGAGGGTCGTCGTTGTCACCTCTGTCAAAATGGCTACTGGAACATCGATTCAAAGATCGGATGCTTGCAATGCTCTTGCGATATGTACGGAAGCGTTGATTCTGGATGCGACGCTTATACAGGACAGTGTTTCTGTAAAACTGGAGTGGAAGGACTAAACTGTGATAAATGCCAGACAGGGTATTATGGATTCTCGAAAACAGGGTGTAAAAGTATGTATTTTGCCTTCTAATCATAGCATGTCTAATTCTGTTTATTTTTAGAATGTGACAAATGTGATAGTTCAGCGTTCGTTTGTGACCCAGACACAGGTCGATGCATTTGCCCTCCCAACAGTATTGGACCAGATTGTCGAACATGCACCACATTAACGTGGGGCTGGGAGTATCAGAAAGGGTGCAGGTTTTGCGAATGCGATCGTTCTGGTTCTATTGGACAGACTTGTGATGCTTTAGATGGACAATGCGTTTGTAAGGAAGGGTATGCGGGGAGACAGTGCAACTCTTGTGCTGTTGGGTATTACGGGTATCCTAACTGTAGAAGATGTGGATGTGATGCTCGAGGGTCGCTTTTGAATGAAATAGGAGAGATAAATTGCGATGATCAAGGGCAATGTCAATGCAAGTCCCTAGTTTATGGACAAAAATGCGATTTGTGTAAAGAGGCAACATTCGGGCTTTCAGAGTCAAATCCTGATGGTTGCACGAGATGCTTCTGTTTTGGTAGATCGCAAGAGTGTCGACAAAGTGAACTGTCGTGGGGACAAATCAGACTTCCTGGTTCCCGTAACCTCAGTGTTGAATACGTTGAGAGGGAAGTTGGAAATGAATACGATTACGAGTACGTCGTCGTCATTCAGTTGGAAGGAACGAAAACTCATCGAGAGGACGCTGAAATAAAAAATATGAATGGACTCGATCTTGTACCAAAATCAACAGGAAACGTATCGATCGGAAGTTACATTGCTTTTCACGATCCATTATATTTCCAGCTTCCTCCTCAATTTTTAGGGGACAAAGTTGCGAGTTATGGGGGATTTTTAAACTTCACGCTGTCAACAAAAGGGGCGTATCTTTCGATTTCCGAGGATATTTTAAAACAGTTTCCTTTAGTTCAACTTCATACCCATGAAGAGCTCATCTTAGACTACTACGAACCTGTGCCTTCGGGTTTTCTAGACTACAGTCAAAATTCTGTGAAGTTGCACGAGTTGTATTGGAAGTATCATTTTAACGGCAATAATATTACAAGGGCAATTTTAATGACAGCTCTCCAAAATGTGAGACACATTTTTGTTCGTGGTACTTCCACCGCAGATTTTACCGAAGTTGTGTAAGTTTTCCAATAAATCCCATTTAAAAATCTTTTTTTTTATTTCACATTTTTATTCCAGAATTGCAAACGTAACTTTGGATACAGGAATTTATATTGATGGAATTGAGAACAATATAGCAAAAGGGGTTGAAGATTGTTCTTGCTCTTCGAAATACAGTGGGTTTTCGTGTCAGAATCCTGGAGAAGGACATTATCGGTACAGACCTGACATCAAAGGCATTGAAGCTCCTACAATAGACGATTTTATTGGACGTGTTATTCCCTGTGACTGTAATGGGAGGAGCGAGACTTGCAACAAGGAGTCCGGACGTTGTATGAATTGCCGAAATAATACCGGAGGAGATTATTGTGAGGTTTGCGCTGAAGGGTATTATGGAAATCCTTCTGTTGGAAAATGTCAATCTTGCCCCTGTCCAGAAACGAGGAAAAATTTCGCGAGAGGATGCGTTGTGAGGGAGGATGAAGTAAATTGCATCTGTAAAATGGGTGAGTTGAAATTATTTTTTTAATGAAAATATTGAAATCCTTAAAAATATCTATTTCTAAATCTTAAATTTGGTAAGTTTTTTGAAAATAAAGTCCGGCAACACAGCTTACGGATCATCCGTAGGTAGAGCACACTTCAATGGATAAATGAGTTTTGGGCGGCACCCGTAAGCGAAAAACGCCAAATAATTTCACTGAATTTTTATCAGTTTCACAACAGGCGTTCGCGGAGGCGCAGCCGTTCAATTGACGGGTGAAAATTTCTAATGCACTAGTGCTTTACGGACGCACACCCATCAAGTTGACGGGTGTGTATCCGTGAACGAGTGGTTCACGGAAGCACTCATCAAATTGACGGGTGAACATTCATAGGCTGGTGATCCATGACGATCCTCTTTACACAGATATTTTCAAAAACGATATTTCTTGGTTCCTTAAACTATCAGAATAGTTTTTGAACACAAATACGTTTTTTAAGGAAAAGGAACTAAAATAAATATTGAGAGATTTAAAAAAAAATAGTTTGGCAGTGTGAACTAAAATAAATAATAAATCTTTTTTGAAAAGTGATCCAGTGCCAAGGTTTAGAGGACTGGACCACTTTCCAAAAACGATTTATTGTTTATTTTAGTTCACACAGTCAAACAATTTTTTTAAAATCTTTTAACTATTTATTTTAGTTCCTTTTCCTTAACAAACATATTTGTGTTCAAGAACTATTCTGATAGTTTAAGGAACTAAGAAATATCATTTTAAAATATCTGTGTGAAGATTTTTTAATGTTTGGAATTCAATTTTTTTTTGATTCTCTAAAATCTTAAATATTATAATTTTTTTGTAGGATACACTGGCGCCCTCTGTGACAGATGTATGCACGGCTACTTTGGCTCACCTCACCTAGAAGACGGTCATTGTGACTTTTGTGACTGCAACTCTGAAGGAAGCGTATCTGATAAATGCGACATGCTCAATGGACAATGTTTGTGCAAACCTGGAGTTGTGGGAAGGAACTGTGATCGTTGTGAGCAGGCAAAGCATGTTTTGCAGGACTCGATGTGTCAAAGTAAGAATTGTATTTTTAAAATCTATAAGAAACCATAATCAGTATTTTTCTAGTCTGCGATAACTGCACGATCACTCTGATCGACGATGTTGAAGCAATGATGATAAAATTAGATAAAGGAGCAGGACACATTGATGTTGATGGAATTCCAGCCCCATGGATTGAGCTCGACAAATATTCTGCTAGATCAGATATTTTAGCAGATAGAATAACAAACCTCTTGGAAGCAAAAGACTATTTCGAGAATTTTGATGGCGATCGCGTGAAAGAGCTGAAGAAAAACTCGACGAAAATAAATAAAAAGACTAACAAATTGGCCAGCAAAACTGAAATAAGGGTCAAAGATGTTATAAATCTTCAGGAACGATCAGAATTGCTCCATGATGACATCTTGAAGACTAAAGATAAAATTGAAAGTAAGTTTGCGTTTTCTTTTTTATTTTCCCATAATAATAATATTTTTCTTAGAAACGATCGATGAATTAAATCATTATGGCACAAATGATCACCACGTAAACCTCCCAATTGCATTAAAAGAAGCTGAAGACCTACTGGCCGATATAAAATTAGCGTACGAGAATCAAAATCGAGGTGAATCGGCGTTAGCATGTGCACGAAAACAGTTCAAATATTGGACAAACGTTTCCGAAATCGTTTTCCAAAACAAAGACAAACTTTCAAAACTAGTTTTCGACATTTCTCAATTGAAACTGAAATCGCACGAATTTGACGGGTTCATTCACGACACCTTTCATTTCAGCGCTGAAGCTGAGGTTTATTTGTCAAAAGACAAAGAAAAACTTGAAGATTTGAAAAGCAATTGCAAGTTGATCGAGAATGAGGCTGCAGAAACAGAAAAACTGTTGGACACGAACCTTTTGTCTAAAACAGAAGTCGTTATTGAACAAATTGGCGATACGTATAAGAAGATGGAGGTGGACAACAATAATCTAATCGATCTTAACGGGCTGTTGAACAGCACGATATCTGAGTTTGATGATCATTTTGGAAACTATATTCAGCACGACGTACCTGATGCCATAGAGTACGCCCAGGGGCTCAAAAATAGGGCTGACGAGTATAGCAGCAAATTTTCAAGCACCGAAAGCGGGGCGGCAAATGCTTTGAGAGCTAGCACAGCGTACGAAAATATTACAAAGTCCATAGAAGATGCTAAAGAAATGACGGTGGATGCTATTAAGGCAGCGGAGGAAGCGAACAATAAAATAGATCCTCTTGGAGGGGATTCGGTGATAAGGAAAAGTGAACTTTCTTCCGATATTTCAAACAATATTAAAAATAGGGCATTGAAAGAAATGGAGAAGTCGCAAGGTACGCCTTTGAATAAATCTAAATATTTCCAAAAAATCACATCAATAACCCTGGCGACCTAATTTTGGGCGCTGGTACCCAAACTTTCCTATAGTGATGTACTCAAAATGTACTTTAAATGTACTGCCTTGGAAAAATGTACTCGCCTCCTTGAGGAGCTATACCAATTGGCACTAGAGGCGAACTGATTTCATATTTTCAAAAAAAAAATAAAAATTTAATGCCAAATGGCTCTAAACAAAATGTACTTTGAATGTACTGCCTTTATTTTTTTGTTACCCTATGGAACCTATAGTACCTATTCTTATAGCACAGCCACTTCCCGGGAAAAATCTCCACCTTCCTAAACATATTATTTTGCAATATTTTATGATGCCAAATGGTAGTAAATAAAATGTACTTTGAAAGTACTGCCTTGAAAAAAAAAATTCAAGCACCCCTGGGGAAGTACTATAGGTTCCATAGGGCTTGAGTAACAAAAAAATAAAGGCAGTACAATCAAAGTACATTTTGTTTAGACTTTAGAGCCATTTGGCATTAAATTTTTTTTGAAAAGATGAAATCAGGTCGTCAGAGGCACAGACTCCCAGCGCCAATTGGTGTACTTCCCCAGGGGTGCCAGAACAATTTTTTTTGAAGGCAGTACATTCAAAGTACATTTTGTTTAGAGCCATTTGGCTTTTTTTTTTTGAAAAAATATGAAGTCAGGTCACCAGGGGCATATGCCACCAGCGCCAATTAGTATAACTGCTCAAAGGAGGCGAGTACATTTTTTTTCAAGGCAGTACATTTAAAGTACATTTTGAGTACATTACTATTGGAAAGTTTGGGTACTAGCGCCCAAAATTAGATCGCCAGGGTCATTGACGTCAAAAAATACAATAATTTCTAAAACAAATATTTTTAAATTTCATATTTTTTGGCAGAACTCAACAATATCATGACGCAAAAGGAAAAGAACGTGGAAAACATCAAAAACACTCTGTGGAAATTTGGAATCGAAAATAATGATCTTTTATCGAAAATTTCCTCACTTTCAAATGAAGACACGATGAAAATTGTGAAGCATTCGATCAACACTTCAACGATCGTCTCTGATCAAATGAAAGAAGTTCGAAAAGAAGCGGTCTCCGTGAGTACCGACGTCTATAAATTGAAATTGAAACTAGCGAATTTGGAGCCTGATTGGGACAGCAAATTTGGAATGGCTGAAGAAAATGTTTCCAAATCTTTGAGCAACATTAGGACAGCCAACAATAGGCTGAGCGCAATTGAAACACTGTCAAAAACACAGGATGAAAAGTTCAAAAAGTGGAACAGCACCATATCGATACAGCTCCAGGAGTTGAGGGATAAAATTGCGAGAGCAAAACATGCTGCTGAAGGGGTTAGTAATTAAATTTCTACCTTTTAGAACAATATTTAAACGCTTTATTTCCAGATCCGCATTTCTTTAGAATCAAAGGATCCTAAGTGTGTCCGCTCATACATTCCGTTAACATTTGGTCCTTCAACAACCAACAAAATCATGATGTCCATTGCTTTGAACACGTCGAATGGGAATTCTCCCCTCTTGTTCATTCAAGGGGACAGCAATAAGTTCATTGCCTTAGAAATGGTGAAGAGGAAAATTCGATTGATCTGGAATTTGGGAGGAGAAGTTGGAATTATAACGCACCCTATCGAAATTCTAACTCGTGATCCTAAAATTGATGACGCTTGGTACCATATTGAAGCAAATAGGACAATGAATATTTGTAGTTTGAACGTTAGAAGGATGACAAATATTGGTGTTTTGGAATCTTCAACATCAATTTCTAAGGCGACAAGTCCAGAGTACACGAGGCTAACAGTTGATCCAAACAATAGGATTTGGGTAGGAGGAATACCGGATGATTTACGTCCTCCTGAAATGATGACAAACAATGGATTAGGTGTCGTTCTGCATCAATTGTTTGTGGACCAACGACAAATTGGTTTATGGCACTTTGCAGCAACTGACGGACAATGTTCTGGAGCGATGTTGGGGGCGCAAGAAAATTCAGCGCAACTGAATGCTCGTCACTTCAATGGAGATGGGTATGCTGTGTTGAAAACAAGGTCAAAACAAAAAAGATATTTTGATCTTCAATTGAGGTTCAAAACGCTGGATGAGAATGCGCTACTTTTCCTTGCTATTGATAATAAAAATGTAAGAATTGTTTGTACATCACAAAAGGATGATTTAAGAATTTTTTTCGGGCATGGGTGCGACCAGAACACAAAGCAGTTTGAGACTCAGTGTAGAATTGCCTTTATTTCCATGCCTGACAAAGTCAAGAGACCAAATTTTTGACCTTTGGAAATATGAAAAGGCTCTTGTCGGTGGAAGGTATATAATAATTACTGGCACACTAGCAGAGTGTGAGCCACTTTATTTTTAAGTGAGGATACTTAGCAAACGCTGAAAAATTGGAAATAGAAAAAATAACTGAAATTAATGTTTTAAGTTTTAACTTTCATGGAAGTTTGTTCAAGTTATTTCAGTAGCCTATGGAGTAGGGTGGTCTCAGAAAAGCCTACCTCATCCGATTTTAAGTCTCACCCCCTCAAAAGTTGCGTCTTGCAATTCTATACTTCCTTCAAAATTTTGAGCCCGATCGGATAAAATTTAGGACATGCTATCGGCCAAAAACCGACAAAAATATGCGATCTTTGAGGGTTTACAGACCAAACAAACTAAAAATAATTCTGAAATCTTTTTTTTAAACCTTAATCACTTAAAATATTTGAAATACATTAGAAAATAATTTCTCTTCTTCGTTTTGTGGATTTGGCCTAATGACCTATTGTTACAGCCCAAAACAGGTGCAAAATTCACCTATTTTTCGGTTATATGCTGGCTAAATTTTGTTTTGGAAGCCGATTTTGATGAAAAATTATTAAATTATTATTATTAAAATTATTAGATTTTTTAGTACACATCTGAAAATCTTAGAGCCCAATTTGCCAAAGGCTACTGTGCGCTCTACTACAAAAGTAACTGAGGTTATGAGTTTTTAAGAAATAATTTCATGGCCCAAGGTCCGAACTAGCTCAAATTGGTATAGATGTTTAATTTGTTATTTAATTAAAGCCGTAAAATTTAAAAGCAAATCGATTGAACTCTTCTATAGGCTCCAGTACAAAGGTACTCATAAAAATGTAATAAAATCATATTTTAACCATAACTTTTGTTCCTGTACATGGAAGTTGCTCAAAATTTACCTACCTTAAAACTTATCACCATCCTATTTCCAAAGGGCAAAAGTTTCGTCACTTATTGACAATTTTTACAGCGTCAAGCATCATGGCACTGGAAATAACCATAATTTAGAATTGAATTTTACTCTTACTAACCTCTATTGATTCATATCTCTAGCTTCTGATTACCTTTGACATTTACATGACAAATTTACCTCATCATGGACCCAAATACCGAGACAAATTCCGACAGAATGTTCAAAAGTATCTCATAATATTTTATATCGTAATTTATTTCCAGAACCGCTCAATCTCCTTAACTCTTTTCGAAGGCAGAGTTGTTTTCCGAATAGATTATGGAGGCGAATCTAAATTGGAAATAAACACAACGAAAAAGTACAACACCGGAACCTGGGTCAGTCTAGATGCCGCAAGAAGGTTTGATCAGAATACCGAAAATGGTCAACTTAGAGTGAACAATGACGAACCACAATCAGGAGCTCCAACATCACCAATTAATATGAATTCGTTGCCGGATTTAAGTAACGCTTTCTACTACTTAGGTGGAGTTCCACCCGGGTTTAAATCTGAAACAACAAAAGCACCAGGCGCTGATCATCCGTTCTTAGGATGTACAACGGATATTGTTATTCAACAAGAGACCTACGATCCTTTGGATAGTTCGACTAATTTTGGAATTGAACCTTCTTGTAGGGATACTATTGCAAAGTTAGTATTTTTCATAATTTACAAAAATGCATTAATAACTTTTTAATTTACAGAGCTGGATTTTACGGGAGTGGGTACGTTGAGTTGCCTTCGCATACTTTACGTAAACGAGCTAATTTCGGATTTGTGTTCCGAACACTCCAACCTGAATGTCTTCTCTTATTATCCGCCTTTCCTCCACACGTTTCTGATGATTTTGATTCAAAGGATCTTCAAGGAAACTATTCTGTATCGTTAGTTGAAGGTCGTGTATATTTATGGATGGACGCAGGAAAGGGACGGATTGAGTTAGTTTCAAACGTCACTTTGAACGATGGAGAGTTTCATGTTATTAGCGTAATAAAAACGACAAGGAGAATTGAGATGAGGATTGATGACGAGTACCAAATGTCCAAAAATCTTCCTTTATCCCCTACATTAGTCAACATGCCGGAAGAGAGAGGGGGATTGTATATTGGAGGAGCGCCAGACTATCCTGAATACGACACGCTAGCGAAAACGTTTGTTGGTTTTGAAGGAGCCATCGCGGACATTGTTTTCAACAATAAAACAATTTCTTTTGATCAAGCGCTTAATTTTACGAACGTTGACATGGGACGAATTGGGCCGAATATGGGGTCAGATGGTCTGCATAAAATACTAATGAATACAGAACCAATCGGGAGGAGCTTCAAACCTCCACCAGAAGGGTGTCATAGGGTGAGTCAATAACTGTTTTTCAAGTAGTTTTTGAAATACTAACCTAAAATATTTTAAATTAATTCACAGTGCCGTTAAAATAATTAACAGAGTATGGAATATAAATTTACTAACTTAATTTTAGTGCAGGATTTAGTAGTAGAAGTAAAATTTTATTTTATTGTAAATATTATTTATTAAAAAAACGTTTTTGAAAACTGCCTGTAGGTTTTAGCATTTTTTAGTTTTTTTGCCTTGATCTACTCAAGCAGGGTTATATATATACATATTATAAGGGTGCCTTATGTAGGTTACCCCTTTCCTAAAATTTCATTTGCGTTTAGAAAAATACAAAAAAAAATTGTGCAATTGGGATAAAAAAAACGATAGCGCTACCGGTTGGAGAAACCCAGAAAGTCAATATTTTCAATGTTTGCACTGTTAACGACTAACGGCGCCTTATGATTTTTTTTCAGGCTAACTTAGACCCTCATTTTGGTTGATTTTAACATATTTTTAACGTACCTACCACACAAAACTGGTTGATATCAAATCACTACAAAATTACCTAATAATCGCTGATTTTGGGTATACGTATAATTAAACAATTATAGTGGATTATTTGATAAATTTTACCGAAATATTCAATAAATTGTACCTATCATTAAATCTAGTTCGCCTAATTGCTGAATCAAATCTACATAATTATGCAAAAAGTTCTATTGCATCATTCAATAAATTCTACCGAACTATTCAATGAATTCTACCGTAAGAGAATTGATTGAGTATTATATAGAATTATCAAACTAATTCTACCGTAGTAAATTGTAGCATTTTATTCAATAAGTTCTTCCAAAATATTAAACTTTATCATATTATTCTATCAATTCTCCAGAATTTGTCATTAAATTTTACCCAGTTATTCAACGAGTTCTACCGAATTCTATTTTTTAAACATGTCATTCAATGAATTGTTGACTAAATTTTTCAGTGAAATCTATGGAATTTTTCAATATATTTTACTGAATTATTCAATAAATTCTACCGAATGAAATGAATAGTTTGATAGAAATGGTGAATAATTATAATGATTTGATGGAATAATGGAATTCATTGACAAGTTAATTAAAATGAGGTCGGTAGAATTTACCAAATAATGTGTTGTAATACAATTTACTGATATATTAAACTTTACCAACGAGCTGTACCGAATTCAAATTTTGCAAACGTGTCATTCAACGAATTATCTACCAAATTAGTCACTGAATTCTACCAATTTTTTCAATAAATTTTACCGAATTATTAATTGATTCTCCGAATCGAATGAATAGTTTTGTATGAATGTTCGAACAATTATAATGATTTGATGGAATAATACGGTAGAATTAATTGAGAAGTTAGTTTGAATTAGTTCGGTAGAATTTATTGAATAATGTGGTGGAATTCATTGAACAGTTCAGGAGAATTTATTGAATAGCACGGTACAATTACTTAATTACCGCATTATTCAATAAAGTCTACCGAATTAATTGACTTTGGTTTTACTAACACTTAATTTTAACAACTTTTTTGTGAATGTTGAAAAAATTTAACAATACTGAATTTTTAACCGTAAGTTTATCAATAAACACATTGAAAACATTTATAAATCTATAATTCTATTCCTCAGGTTGGCAGCTATTCCTACGAGCCACACGCTTTCAAATACGGAGACAAACCAAAAAGTCACTCGGTCGTGAATGTGGCAACGAGAAATTTGTGGCAGAGAAATTTCAACATCCAGTTTGATTTTAGGACTTATTATCCCAATGGGGTGCTGTTTGTGGCACCGGTAAGTCTCTAGTAACTAAATTAATTGAAATGTTTTACGAACTTTTCTTTTCAGGGCTCCAAAGAAAAGCAAAAACATTTCCTGGTGTTAACACTACGGGATGGAAAACTATCGTTAATAATAAGAGGAAGGAAGAAGGAAGAACTTTCGCTAAACGTCAAGCTAAATGACGGCCAATGGCACCACGTTATTTTGAACAGTATAAAAAAGAAAGCTACTCTGAGTGTAGAGATTGGAAGCAGCCGTCAATACAGCTCAGCACAAATAAAATTACCAAAGAAACTGAATGCGGCCAACAATATTTTTGTGGGTGGCATTCCGGACAACAATATTGCTCTTCCAACAGAACTAATCTCGAAATTAGAAGAGTTTAAAGGGTGCTTACGTCGATTCTCCATCAACAATTCAACACAAGATCTAGCGAGACCCGGACGACACTTGAATGTTGGGCAATGTTTTCCGAGAATTGAACAAGGATCTTATTTCCCTGGAGATGCGTTCGCAATTTATAGTAATTTATTTATTTTAATCCAATAAGATGATTTTTAAAAATATTATTTAATTTTAGAACGCAGCTTCAATGTCGGAAAACTTATGGAATTGGATCTAGAGTTTAGAACATCTGAATTGAATGGAATTTTGATAAGTATTTCAGAGCCAAATGGATTCCCTGCGTTGTCTCTAGAAGTTTTTAATGGCAAAGTAAGATTTCAAAATTATTAGTTTCCATATTTAAAACAAATAAAAAAAATCATTTTATTATCTTATCTTATTCTACACATAAAATTTGAAAAACAGACCATTTTGCATCAAACATCAAACAGTTTCAGATATTTTTGATCCAAAATTTGATGATCCAGAAGACAAACTGAAAGTTTTGGATAAATTTATTTGAAAACTCCTGTAAAATTAACCGTAAATCCTACTCAGCTTTAACGCCTTTACATTTCGGATTCAACAAATAAAAGAAATCTTCAAAATCCTGATCCTAACCGCCCGGTGCCTCGTCTTCAGGCGAAAATATAAATGTAAAACGTTGGTTTGGTATTTCATTTCTTTCTTTTTTGCAATACTTATGACTAAAGTAATTTCCTGATTAAATCACAAGAATTGTAGCCAATTTGTGTTGTGATAATAAAAGGATCGATATATTGAAAAGGAACTTAATTTAAATTTTATTGCAAATTTGGATAGGAACTGTTTTTGGGTACTTACCAAAAGTTTTTATTCCAAACTTGAGCACATTTCCACTATTAGAACCTGAAATTCTTGAAAACTCCTGGCTCATAGAACTGACCAGAGTCCGGTGACGGTGACCTAGGATGAAATTTTGTTGGGAGCTGTTGTTGGACACTTAAAACTTATATTCCAAATTGAAGCTCATTACGATCAGAGAACCAGAGATTCCCAGAAATTGCTGGTGCATATAAGTCTCCAGATCCCGAGTTTCTAGGACCAAATTTTATTATGAACCAAACTTGAGCACCTTCCGATCATTGGAACACAAGATTCTTAAAACTTTCTGGTGCATAGATGTTAACAGATTCCAAAGGCCTAGGCTCAAATTTGGTTAGGAACCGTTCTTGAGTATTATGGTGGATTATCGGTTATCGCCAGGACGGTTTGAGTTATCATCTCAGGTACGGATGCCTCGACTTGGCCAATTGTGCCTAGCTCCCAACTGATGGACTAGGTAGCAGGACAGGATAGTGTGATTTTGTTACACTTGGCTGAAGGCCGTTTGGTGGAATCCCATATGGCCGAATCCCATTTGGCCGAACAGAAAAAGTTATTTGGACCTTTTGCCGAAACATTAAAAAAATATTTAGCTGAAATACCTAGGAAAAAATATATTATCTTGGGTTTTGGACGAAATAGAAAAAATTACACACAAAAAATTCTCGGAAAACTAGGGTGCATTATGTAGGGTTTCTTAATTATCGCAAAAAATAACTTCCTTCAACTAAAACTCATAATCAATTCAAGAAAAAACGGATGGATTTTATGGAATAATGTTAATTTTACTGTATCACAATCACTTAAAAAGTTCGTTGAAAAAAGGGTGCATTCTGTTCGGTTTTCTAATTAAAAATAAGCTATAAATTTAATTGATTTTTATTTCAGCCAAATGCCACAACTATTTTGTTAGTCGAAAAAATGGGCCTTGTGGGTTCGGCCCTTTTGGTTCGGCCAAACGGCCTTCTGCCATATAGCCTTCGGTGATCAGGATATTGAGATGAGAGTGCAGAGTTTTGCATAGTGGCCCTACATTTTATAGTGGGTTTCATATAACCACAATGGTTAGTCCAACGAGTTACCAGCTTATTAGCAAATCTGTATTTTTTCTGACAACTATCACGTTCTAGTTTTGCTGCAAGGAAGTTAGCTATCCTTCAACAATATGAATTCTATTCAAATGCTATCTTTCGGTACTTATGTCACATCTTGAGCACTAATCAGAAGCTTATATTTGAAATTTGAGCTCATTCCGATCATTTGAACTCACGATTACATGAAAATGCTGGTGAGTTTATATGGCTTTCAGCAGATTATGTTGGCTAACTTGGTCGATTAATGAGCTTGACCTTGATTTTACCAAGAAATGCCTCCACACCAAATTTTAGCCAAATCGGATAAAAACTAATACGTGAATTTTCGTTTCAGACACATTTTTCTATGTGATAAGCCCCTTGTCCGTTCTAGTTGGGATTGGGATTGATCTTAAAGAGGAAGCATTCAAAATGAATCCTTTAAGACTAATCAACATTTTTTTGCACCACTTTTATGGGTCCTTTTAAGATAACTTAGCCGTGAAGAATTCGGTTTGGATTGTGATTGCAGGGAAAAGTTCCGTAAGAACAAAATGAATCTTTCAATACCAATACCAATCCCAACTTGGTCACACATAATTTCGCCATATTTTTGCTGCTCTACTTCCATGACTATTAAAGCCATGCTAGCAATAAGGCTATGCATTATGATACTTCTAATCAATTAAAAGATCCTGAAGAGGTTTAACATTTTGTAGTGTTGGTTTTTTGTACGGTTTACCCTTTTCTACGTGTTGGCCTTCTATTGTGTTGAGCTTTTTTCTTTTGACCTATGGTCCGGCTCCCAAATATGGTAGAAGACAATCAATGTATTCTACTTATTCTGAAAATAATAGCCATCGCATATGTTTACAGTATCTCAAAACTCAATTCTAAATTTTTAACTACTTTAATTTTCAAAAACAGGTCGTAATGTCAGCTGATATTGGAGATGGCAATCCTTTCAGAGTAGAAACGAATCTTCCTTCAAAGTACTCACTCTGCGACAATAGATGGCACAACATTTCAACAATTTACAATGGACAAGAAATTGCCATTCGGATCGATAGCAATCCACACACGACCATCAATAATAAGCATAATCAAATTGGGTTTGATAAAATTTACACGAAGTCGCCACTTTATATTGGAGGGTTGCCAGGTGAAATAATCAAAAACAAAAAAATAATAATATATATTGATGATTTTTCTCTTTTTACAGACACGGCGCCATCCGGTACATTATTGATGAGAGAAAACTTCAAGGGTTGCATACGAAATGTGGCAATACGAAACGAACGAAGAGACTGGACGGACATGGACAGTTTGCACAATGTCCTACTGAGCGAATGTCTGGCTATAAATTAGGAGAAAAACGATTGTTTTTTTTCACTCACGATACGCTTATAGAAAAAATCACAAATTAGGTTCTCGTAGGGGTTGAGTTTGCATTATCGTAAATAAACCTTTGCATAATCCATATGTTCATCTCTGTTCTAAAGAAGGAAAAATAATGAAAATGCCTACGCAGAAATAGAATCGTAAAATAGGATAAATTTAGGAGATACAGAAAAAGAAAAGAGAAAAATATTATTGTTGTTTAAGCTTCAGAGGCTTTTTCAATTTCCTGTACATTTTATTAGAATAACAAACAGATTTGTAGAAGAAAATCAAGTTCAGCATCACCGGTTCCATTTTTATCTTTTTTTCATCGCATCAAATTAAATTAAATTAAAAACCACCGATTGAATTTATTATTTTATATAGTTAGAATTAAGGAGCAAAAGCGAAATATTTTGGGGTCTTTTGATGTGACTTTCAATTTCAACCCCCAACTGTTGAATCGTTGGAGGTTTGGGTTGTTTTCCAGTAAATTTAATCTAATTGTGGAATTCTGTTTGAATAGAGTTTAATTCATGTCAACAAAGCAGAACGAAACATTTAAAATCTGATCATAATGAGGCTTTAATATACAAAACCGAAGAGAAAAGTGGGTGGTGGAGTATGTAGGGAAGGTAGGGTAGCATTTTTAATTTAATTTAATTTCTTTTGCTTTTGTCTGATGTCACACCACTGACTGTGACTGAGGATGTAAGTTTTGTTCTGATTTTATTCAAAATAAATTATATAAAGATCTCTCGATTAAACATTCAGACGTTGACCCGGAGACCTTGTACTTAGACTCAACTTTTTTAGTGTTGATTTCTAAAGAAACTACAGATGGAAGTTCTGTACAAGAGAACATCACAAATTTTTGATTTTCGGGATATCTATTTATATAGCGTCTTTTATTGGTAGATGAGTTTTGGGGTCTTAGAGTTCAAAAGTAAACCATTTGATTTCGCCCTAAATGAGGCGATATTTATACGGTGAATAATGTTATTTAATTCCTTGCGCGTTCCTCCAAGATATAATTGTACGTCATCTGCAAACATTTGAAGTTGACAAAACTTAACAACACTAGGCAGATCATTAATAAAAGACTAAATAATAAAGGTCCTAAAATGGAACCTTGAGGAACACCGCAAGAAACAGGGAGGAAGTTTGATAGGACATCATCTACCGAAACACACTGAAATCTATCTGTTAAATAAGACATAAGTAGTGAAACGGACTCATCGGAAAAATTAAAGTAAGACTTCAGCTTTTTGCAAAGTTTATTATGATTAATGCTATCAAAAGCTTTAGAAAAATCAAGAAGAAGCAGCACCGCTATCATCTTCTTGTTCAGCATACTACTAAAATCATCAGTGATTTTTAACAACGCTATTGTCGTACTTTGTCTAGCTCTGAATCCAGAATGAAAGGGATGTATAAAGTCGTACTCATTGAGATATTGAACGATTTGTTTTTTTTATAAGGAATACAAGAAATTTAGATTATGTTGGCAGTATGCTTATTGGACGAAGCTTAGAAATGTTATAATTCGAGCCATTTTCAGAAATAGGAAACACTTTTGATGATTTCCAGGCATCGGGGTAAATGTTGAGTGAAAAGATTATGTTAAATATGTGCGAAATTGCTAAAGGCATGTGCGCGGACACACCTTGACGAGAGTGGCTGATTGTGTCACCGGTGCACATGCTTATTATTATTTCTGCCATACTTTGAGTCACTAACGTGTCCCTGTAACTCGGGTATGATTCCCAGTTGCAGATGTCCTAAACCTGGTAGAAAGTATGGCCTGGTTAGATCAAAACTAACAGAAAACTAACATTGGTTTTGAGCTAAACAGTTTGGTAAAAACAATAATAATAAAGGTAGATTTAGTACTAACATTATCCTTATTCTTATTCTTTTAATTTCATGAATGAATGCCATTGAGGGAAAACATTGAGAATAGTGACACGAGTATTTTGAAACAAGCATGTGTAATGTGTAATGTGTAAATTTCGTTATACTACAATTATGCCTGGAGGGTTGCGCAGCATCCGAGGGGCATTTTTTATATTCAATTTTGTTAACTGGCAGTGACCGTTTTATGAAAGTTCCATTATCTTGGCACATCAATTCTAAAAACACTTGAACCTGTATCGAGCTAAAATTTTCAATAAAGTATTTATTTTGTAAGACCACGTGAACCAATAGGCCAAAGGCTTCCATTTAAAAGTTCGTCATTTTATCGATAAAAATTATGAATTTAAATTACACATTTATTAATAAAATTCTTCGAAATTTTGGCCAAGATTATAAATTGGTACCCAATTTTTTAACCCATTCGGACAAAGGCTTCTGCGGGCTTCCATACAANGAATTTAAATTACACATTTATTAATAAAATTCTTCGAAATTTTGGCCAAGATTATAAATTGGTACCCAATTTTTTAACCCATTCGGACAAAGGCTTCTGCGGGCTTCCATACAAAGTTGATATTTTTATACCAAAAATGATGAATTTTTATAATAAACCGGAGTAACGTAATCAATAATCAGTCCCCCCAAATGGCACCCCCTTAGCCGGACGTTTGGAGTGGAGGCATGGAAAAAACTACAGTCATGAAGCCGGATCGGCCAGGTCCCTTCTAGAAATAACATATATAAGTTAATGCCAAAAAGCGAAATTTGGCCCCTATTTTTTCAGCTCCAAACCTTTTGGTGGCTATACCGCAAATCATGTTGTCTCTTTATCTCTTATAAAAATTATTTACAATTTAACCTTCTTCACGGCAAAATATGTTCCTTCAAATATTATCTCTATTTCAACGCATAAAAGTTAATGCCACGTCATTTGGTATTTACAAAATATTTTTTTTTTTCAATAAATTCCTTTTTCATTCGTTTTTTGGGTAGATTTTTATTAATAATGAGCATAAGAAGGGATGGAATTGAGATAAAGTTATTCTTTGCTTCTTCTTCTATGTTCATTATTTTGTGGGAGAAAAATATATCTGTAGACGACAATATAAGCTTTGACATTGTATCGAACGAAATGATAATAAAAGGACAGGTGAATTTGCATATTCCAATAAAATGATCTTTCGAGGATATTGGGGGAAAACGAGGGTATTTTTTACAAGTCGTTTTGAATTTAAAACCTTTATCCAGCTGATTGGGGTACCTGGAATTGTAAAATATTCATCACGTTTTATTTATCAATTGATTTTTTTGTTCAAGAACTCAAAATAAACCTTGTGGACTTTTCTAACGATTTTTAGCCAGACTGATTAATTCGAAATCCCCTTATTCATACACAGATAAATTTCACAAACGATATTTTTTAGTTCGTAACATGAACTTGTGGGAATTATGCAGCTTTTCTCTCCTATTAAATTGGGATAGACTTTGACAAAGATGATAAGAGAAAATTTTGAAGTGGATCGGAAAAATATTTATAGTTATTCATGAAAGTCTGGTCCCAAATTTAGCCAAATAACTGTGTTTCGGCACTTGCCATAAGCTTATTTTCCAAATTTGAGCTCATTCCGATCACTAGGATTCGAGAATTCTGGCAGTGGCCGGTACCTAGGANTTATTCATGAAAGTCTGGTCCCAAATTTAGCCAAATAACTGTGTTTCGGCACTTGCCATAAGCTTATTTTCCAAA
>JXPH01016861.1:0-18440 GCA_001014845.1 Mochlonyx cinctipes
AACTGTATATGGAGAGGTCTAAGGTTCAAAACATGATAAGACTATAAACAAATTTTGCTTCTAAACTATCCCAGTGGAACCTATGAACCAATTTTTGTCNAGCTGTCAAATTTGCATTCATCATCTCAAACAACCCCCATGTATCAAGTTTTCTGGGCCTAATTTACCTAATTCAAGATTTTCCAATTTTCCGAGTTTTTATACAAAATATTCTGAGAGCCTAACGGTCAATTTGAAATATTTCAAGAACCAGTGGTTCGATAAAAGTCAACAAGGACTCAAAATGTTTGTATATAAAATATATGCAAGTTCTTACAACATTTTAAGATGATCGGACCAACAGGAGCTAGTGCTTAAAAAGACCGTTGGTTTTGGTGAAATGTACAAAATTAAAATGGCCGGCGATGTATAACGGTCAATTCAAATAAACAGATCCATTACAATACTCTAGACGTTTTCTTAGAATATTTTAAGATGATCGGACCAACAGGAGCTAGTGTAGCTTAAAAAGACCGTTATTTTTGGTGAAAAGTACAAAATTAAAATGGCCGGCGATGCATCAAGGATGATCCTTGAGCCAAATGGCAACTTTTTAGGGGGTATGTTGTTAAATTTTTCATTTTCGCGAATCCGCTCCTCCCGAATTTCAAACCGAAAAATTTGTATACACAAATTTCGATCATAAAGCTCAGCGTTTTGGTGCGAAAATATTTCTTGTGATGTTGTACCAAAATTAGGAAGCAATTCGAGGCAAAAATTGACGTGTTTTTCGAAAATCTGGGTTCAGGTTTTCGCAAACGTCAGAGTTTTTAGCTCAGTTTTCATTTTCGCCACATTGAAAAGTAATAAATCAGAGATGGTATGTTCAACGTATGGGATACGTTGATTTTCGATGCATCAAAAGATTAAGAGTTTGAACTTTTTAATTTTAATTTTTTTTAATTTCATGTATAGGAATGGGTACAACAATAGAAATCGCCCAAATCAAGCTTAAAACATGTTTTGGGCCTCCAGAAGTTATTTGCGATCAAAATTGGGAGTATCTGTATGCCGACAGTGATTGCAAGTTTGTTTTCCGGCCCGGTGATCGTTAGTTTCTTGTCAGTTCTTTGATGCACGATAGCTCAAAAAGTGCACTCCTACTTGGCCAAAAATTTGTCAGAAAAAGTTGTTTAATAGTGCAACGAGACCTATTGGATTTTCAGCCTAATTGGACAAAAGCGTCTTTGCCTCCCATATAAAGTTGACATTTTTATACCAAAAATGATGAGTTTTTATAAAACGGAGTGACGTCATCATAGATCAATCACGTCCCCTCTAATTAACCGGAGCGACGTCAGAAACGGAGCCAAAGAAAAATAAAGAGTCAGGAGTCATGACGCCTGGTTTATTTCTTCAACGAACGTCTGAATGGATGGGACGTTTGGTAAAGGCCTACTCGTAAGCCTTTAAAATTTAAAACCATTCAAAAATAATCTGTAGACACGAAGAAAAGAGTTATTAGAGATTCACTAGACGCTAAAACCAGTTAAAGTGTATTGCACAAAATTTTTGAGCAATAGCTTAATTCGTGATAGATTTCGATTAGATTATAAACTTCTAAGTATGTGACTATTGCAGTCAGCGTTCCAAAAACTTTTTAAAATGATATTTTTCGGTTCTGCTATCGGTTCCCAATTTTTCATCGATTTTTCAATATTTTATATTTTTCTCATCTCTGGTTATAACCATGCAGAGTCCTCAACTATGTAGTTTAGTTTTCAAGTACAACTAAATAAACTCAAAAATCAAATTGAATCCATTTCAGAAGCATGTAAACTTCACCTTGATACTTGTTATTCTTATTGTTCCAAATCGAATTCATGCTAAATAAATTGCTCTGTTTCTTTTTATTTTCTGTTATTTTACCCCAAATTATGCAAAATTCATGGATGGTATATACATATAAATAGTATTGCGATAGAAAATAGCATTTCGTTTCTCCTTTGAATTGTATGCTCAAATTTGCTGGTAAAAAAGGCACTCTCTCGTATAAATATTTCATTATTCTTGCATGCTGAATTGTTATCGCGCACATAAAGCGATGCAGTTTTCAGCTAGGAATTTTTTCCACTTTTATCTTTTGTAGTAGCGAAGATGAAGAAATGTGCTGAAAATAATATCTTAAACGTGTTTATGATTTCTACTTATAAATTATGTATGAAAATAACATGTGTTTACTTGTCATCATCTCATTCCTTTAAAGCGAATTTTATTTTTATTGTTCTTCCAGGATGGATTTTATTGCAGCAGAATTTTTGAAAATATTAAATTTCTGTTTTATTCATACCAATCCCGGTTGTCACGAATAGCTGAGTGTTAATCCGGAACAAAAACTAGTGGCGTTCCCTCGAGAGCTATTACTCTACTACCAAGTATCTCTGTTGGGGTTGTTACCTTCGTGTATGGCGTTTTTACCTGGCGGATATTTCTACAAAACACATCTTAGTTTAGTACACTGAGATGGGCCGGCGTAATAAGTCTTGCGTCTGAAAATGCTTAAAGTCGAAGTTGCAAAAAGTTACATTTTCTTCAAGTTTGTCTCTATGTAGGTTTAGCTGGCAATCCCACAAGTAAACTTTGAAAATTTTGTGCTAGCTCCCCACTAGTTTCTGAGACTTTATTATTACTAGACAGTCCATTAGGAAAAATCAACCGGATGAAACATGATACGTTTTGATTTGATTCAACCGCTATATCAAATAGGGAATTTGGCACAAGCAAGGATTTAATTAGAGAAATACTATCTCATATTAATGGTTAACCATACAAAAGGAATGTACGTAAATACAGACTTTACTCTTCTTCTAATACTTGTAAACAACCCCCTAGAGCGAATAACGCCATTTCAGTATGTGGGGAGTATTTTCAACAAAGACGGCGGTGCAGTCAAAGATGAACGTGGATTAAGTAGCTTTTCTTTTCTAATTATAGTAAGTTTTGTGTCAAGAACTCGATTAAGACTTCGACCTTAATGATATGTGCAAATTTTGATAATTACAAGTTATCCAAGAAAGTCTGGTAATTGGAAGCACCAGGAATGGATAATATTATCCCAAATTTAGCTCAGGAACTGTTCTTGGGCATTTGCAATAAGCTTGTATTCCAAATTTGAGCTTATACCGATTATGAAAACTAAAGAATTCTTGAAGTTCCTGGTATCTAGAAGCCCCAGATCTCGACTTCCCTAGGTCAAACTTTCTTAGGAACTGCTCTCGGGTACTTACCAAAAGCTTATGTCCCAAACTGAATCCATAAACTTTTCATCTATTGAATGATAGTGATGAAAAGCTAAAATTGGCAAAGAAGAGAAAAAAGAATATAAATCTTAAAATAAGTAGGATTGGGCACACTACCAGGAAAAGTCCCGAAGAATTTTGTCATCAATCATTTGTGTATATCCAACAAAATATAAGGACGACCTTAAAACACCAGCAGTCACTCAATACTGAAGGAAGCTAATAAATAATAAATGATAAGGCCTTATAGTACCCTACTGGGACCAGGCAAGTCCTCATATTTCAGATAGCTTTCTAGGTTTTAGTAGACCAACAGCTTATAGTGGATTCCAAACCACCACAACTATAATGGTTATGCTAATGAGTTACCATGAAGTCGTGTTCAATTTTTGCTGCACGGACTAATCTCTTCGGTATGAATGCCATTCGAATGCCTTCTATCCCATACCTAAGTTTTTGCTGCAATGTTTTTTTGATAGCATAGCTCTAACAATACACACACATAAAAAATATCTCGAGATTTGGGATAAAAACCCAATTTTTCATCTGCTGAGTGTTCGCGTCTGATTTCTCCCGGGTTTCAGGTTAATTTTCCAGAATATCAGGAAAAATACCCGTAATACGTGTAAAATCGGCCCGAATAATCAGAAAATGACAAATCGGGTATTTTTTCCGAATCTTGGGATATTTTTTAAGTATGCAAGTCGGAAATCTTCTTGTTTACCGTATTATTCATTAATAATAGTTCACACGAATTAATTTACCTTCTCGATAACGATGAAAAAATGCAAGTTAATTTAATCGCCATAGATTGGATTTGAGCCCTTACCTTGTGGCTCACAGGAAGACGCTCTCTATCAAGCTACCAGGGTAGTCAAATGAAAGCTAATACTTGAGCAAATTAGAGCTGCAGCTCTTCGTGTAAAGATATATCGAACTTAAAACAAATGGCACTTCGAAGTACGAGAAGGTAATTTTTATTGCTCTGGCCTATGCTCTTAGAGGTACTGCAGCATCACCATTATTGGATAATGCAAAAAATAAAGTCAAGTAGATAAGCCCGGCTTTCAAATTTTTTTCAAAACAATTTTCTTCCTAGTGGTACTCACGGTTATGCCTTTATCCCACAACCATGTTGAGGAAGCGACAAAAAGCAACTAAAATTTCAGATGCAGAAAACAATTAATTTCGAAATGCATTCAAATGATACATTATTACATTAAAATGAAGACAAAAACTCAAACATAAATAAAATTAAAATATAAAATATATAAAATAAAGATTTATACAGAAATAATTACATTAGTTATAAATTTAATTCCGAAAGTTTGTTTTAACATCTTTGTTGTTTACTGCAAGGGAACGAGTTAGGATTGTGGGAATCAGAGTTTGGATGGGGAGTGTTTATAAAGGAAAAGACTAGATTTTCCTATTTATACAATCGCATCCCAAGAAAAACAATTATTTGATTCAGTACATTAATTTTCTCTACACAATTAATGGTTTGAATTTTGTTGTTAGCACAAAACTTAATTAATTATTATTATTTTGATTTTATTGTGATTTATTTGACGTTTGTTTATTATTTGCAAAACGAAAAATTGTTCTTCGAATACTGAAATGACAGACACGCTTAAGAAGAGATACCGACAATAAATTAGAAATGTACGCAACAAAACTAAAAAGATACTTGAATCAACCTTGTAATGCTCCTTCGCTTGATGTGACAAAGGAATGCTGAGCTCCAATATCAACACAATGTACTACACCGCATATCATATCGTAGTCACTGGCGTGATTTCCGAAATCATTGTATCAATTTTGTTTCCCAAGCAGAAAATGCGGCAGGGTAGAGTATATAGGACGGAAGCATCCTGTATACTGAAAACTAGCAACTGCATAGGTGGTGAGACCAGTTCAACAAAGTTTTTAATAACGATGCAGTCGATCCAAAACAGCCCGTTGACAAAGCTAAATCCAACTGCAGCATCAGTACGAGGCTTAACGTAGAGCCACCCAGTAGAGCGGAGGTCAAAGAAGCATTAAATTCTTTGAAAAATGGAAAAGCTACTAGTGTTGATGGTATCCCTGACATAGACCTATCATCTGACATTCTCCATCCATTTTTATGTAATGTCTGGAATACTAACACGTTTCCACGTTTCCGTTTCCAAGTGACTGGAAACGGGGTTTGTTAACGAAGATTCCAAAGAATGGTGATATAAGTGACTGTAACAATTGGCAAGGGATCAAGCAGCAGTCTATTTCCAGTAAAATCCTGTGGGCAATTTTTTTGAACAGAATCAACGCAGCGCTTGATGCAACATTACGAAGAGAACAGGCAGGCTTTTGAAAGCACGTCTCCAGTGTCGACCAAATAAACACGCTCAGAATCATAATTGAGGAGTGTATCGAGTGGAACCGACCACTGTACGTAGTTTTAGTCAACTTCCAGAAAACCTTTGATCTGCTAAAGCAGGACGCGATTTGGAAGTGTTTAAGCAATAGCAATACATATTGTTGATCTGATCAAGGAATCTTATGACCAGTTTACTCACGGCGTCGTACATCAGAATACACTCACCGACCCTATTCCCGTGAAGAATGGTGTGTATTGGTGTATCCCCTTTGTTGTTCCTGATTGTGCTGCCCTACGGTAAAATAAGACATGAGAATATCCTCAGAGCTTCCTCCAAGCTTTCTATAGGCGTTTTCACGGTATCCTAATGGACATGATTAAATGTAAATAACTGTCAGCATAATTGAAAAAATTAAGTAATAGTACCAAGTATAAATTAAAAGTACTGATATTTTAGAAAAATATTAATTCAAAATCCTTATTTCAACATTAGAAAGGTTACACGACGTAATAAGTTTTAAAAATGCAAGCGTGAGGATGTGATTAGGATGTTAAAATATGAATGAAATTTTCATGCGTTTCTGACGTGTTTTCATGATTTCCTCAAGGATTGTTTAATTTGTAGCCGTGAGGAAGCAGTTAGCACGTAAAATAATGTATATTTCCTCCCGTTTTCCTCTCGGATTTCTCACAGGCTTCCTGACGCATTGCTCACAATTTCCTACTATATAAGAACACGTAAATGGTCCATTAGATTTAACGCTGGAAAAACACATTTCACCGACTGTATTCCATAAAGGGCCACATGCAATAGTTAAAAAAATAATCATGGCTTCGTACGACACTTGTTAAAAACGTAGAACAGTAGCTATTCTTGAGCACTGGCCAAAAGCTTGTATTCAAATTTTATTTCATACCAATCACTAGAACTAGAGAATTCTGGAAGTTCCAGGGACATAGGATTCCTCAGATCCTGATGTCTCAGGGCCAAATTTTTTTGAGGAACTATACTTGAATACTTATGAAAAACTTATATTCTCTCAACTCTGGAAGTTACTGGTACCTAGAAGTCCTCCGATCCCGATGTCCCAGGATCAAACATTTAAAGGAATTGCTCTTGGCTACTTACCAAAAATTTGATATTCCGAATTTGAGCTCATTGTGATCATTAGAACTTAAGAATTCTGGAAGCTCCTGGTATATAAAATTCCTTAGATCCCGATGTCCCAGGGTCAAACATTTTTGAGATCTGTTCTTGGATACTTGCCAAAAGCTTATATTCAAAATCTGGGCTCATTCCGATCACTACAACTTGAGAATTCTGGAAGTTCCTGCTACACAGTAGTCAAACTTTCATAGTAACTGTAGGTACTAGGATACTTACCACAAGATTATGTTCCAAATTTGAGCTCATTCCAATCATTAGAACTCAAGATTTCTGGCAAATTCTGGTGAGTTTGCATGGGGGCCCAAAGAACCCGTATCCCGATTTGGCCCATTAATGAACTCGTCCTATTTATTGTTGAGAAAAATTTCAGCCAAATTGGTTGAGAACTAAGCGAGTTTTCATGCTGAAACACACAGACAGCATTTTGTTCAGCAATTTTCTCGAGGATCCGAAATTTTTCAAATTTCTCTGAATAAATAAGCTTTTCTTTTCTATCTAAAGAAAGTAAAGTTAAAACGATTAGAAAGATGATAGATACTTAAGTTAATCATACCTTTCTCATCGTGAGAAACATATGAGAAAGCCCGTTGGGAAATTGTTTAAAGTGGGCGGAAAAATCAGTTATATTTTTAATAGTTCAAATTTACTTAAAATTATTCAAAAAAATATATTTAAATGTAACAATGGAACAAACTTTGATTTAATATTCTGTTCCAAATTGAGCACGACAGGACTGTTTTAATTAATAATGATTTCGAGCAACTTTTAATTGCACTGTTTTTGATTGATGAAAACGTTTTTGAATGGACCCATGATCCGTAATGCAAAGCGATAGATATTTATTTATTTATTTGTTCGTATATTCCACTCATTTGTGCCCATTGTGCAGAAAATAATTATGTAAAAGCTTTGTATTGTATGAAAATTCTATTGGAATTTAATTTGACAATAGTGCACCATAGATGATAAGTATTACGTGAAATTAATTGAAGGCACTCATTTATTGATTGTTTTGATTTAATTATTGAGCATAATGGAAGTTATCAATTAAATCCCACCACCACCACACCAACCGTTATTATTGTAGTGAAGGCTGGCCTCATGTATGCTGAGTGATAGGATATAGCGAAATCTAATTTAAATAACCATTTGCATTATTCTATATTAAATTGAATTTATATTTTCGAAGCTTTTGTTGAATATGGAACAAACCATTAAACCAGGATAATATATGCATAATTAACAATGACAGATAAATTCATTATCGACATTACCTAAATCAAATAAAGCCATTTTTATCTGGTTTTAACAGATATTGCACAGTATTATGTGAGTTCAAATTATAAGCCTTGTAATACACACACAATCTAATCGTTATTCCTGAAAGTTATGTCTATATTCAGCAATACTGCCGTCACAATTGAGAATTTGCTGTCTACACTTTTTGATGAAATTGAGTTAGATACAGACCATGCTAAATCTCACTGATGCACATCTTCTCAATTTTTTTCAGCACAATTGAAGTCGTAGAAATTGTACAAATCAACTCCAAACTTTCAATTTTACCTAGAGTTACCTATATGGGAAAAAATTTAGAAAACANCGTAGAAATTGTACAAATCAACTCCAAACTTTCAATTTTACCTAGAGTTACCTATATGGGAAAAAATTTAGAAAACATTGATTTTCTCGAAATGTCAAAAAGTGTAGATAGCAAATTCTCAATTGTGACGGCAGAATACTTATTTATGTAATTATTTAAATTTTTTCAAAAAATTTAGTGTCATGTTTTGCTAATCTAAAATATTTTACCATAGAGACTCATACTGCTACTTAATAATTTAGTCTTAGGTCAAATTTTACCTGAATTAATACATCAAACTAGGACACACCCTATTACACAATACCTTTTAACCAGTAATTGAAGCAAATAAGTTAATATTGTTAACATGTTCTTTCTTCAATATATGTATTGTATATTTTGAAATAGGAACTGGATTTAGAATCGGACAAGGATCGGAATAGTATTTACGAAGTAATCAAAGAAATCCTGGCAATTTCAAGTGCCAAGAACGGATGAAATTATTCCAAATTTAGCATAGAAACAGTTCTTGGGCACTTCTCAAAAGATTATTTTCAAAATTTAAGCTCATTTCGATCATTAAACCTTGAAATTTCAGGAAGCTCCTGCTAGATAGGAGCTCACAGATCCCGATGTCCTAAGGTCATTATCATTAGAATCCCGTAAAACATTTCGTTTCTGGTGTCCGTGCGCAGGACATTTTCGTCTAAGGACGCGTGTGACTTTATTTTAGCTGTGCCTAGTCGCATATTTTTGCGTCTAATTTTTGCCTAAAGAATTTTAGTTTAGTCTTTTGGGACAATAAAATGTCTTGACGCGAGACGCCAGCTAACAGATTTTTTTTTTAATAGTCGCTGCCCAATTGCTTCGTGGACGCTGGTGACTACTGAGAAACCGCCGAGAATCAGTAAATTTAGACTTGTGAAAATTTAAACGATGTCTATGATTTTGCGTCCAGACTCCAGCGTATATAAGAATTTATAATGCGCGATTAAGTCTCTTGTAACTAGTCGCAAGCGTCTACTCGCAAACTAAGTTAAAAATTTCAAGACCATAGCGCCTTATAATAAATGTGATGTATATTTTGTGTGGACGCGTGAGACTGGTCCGCGTTTAGTATCAACTTTTTAAACACGAACGTCCATTGAAGTTTAAAAACGTGATGAAGTTTTTGCGTTTTTAGTCGCATTGTTGACGTTTGCGTCCACCCACTTTTAAGATTTTAAAAGGAATTTTTCAGAGTATGCATCTTGTTCGTGGACGCCTGCGACTTATCTGAGTCTAGTTTATAATTATGACACAAGAAAAATATAGAAAATATGCGAGAGACATGTACGTGCACTGGATAAAGTATTGCATATCATCTTTGCTTGCTGTTCGAAAGGCGGTGGTTCGATCCCCTGACTCTGCGAAAACATAAAAAACGTCACGCACGTTACTTGACCGCGATACAAGGTGACGCGGACGTTCACAAAATAGGACGCCAGTGCCCGGAGTATGTAGAGAATATACGAGAGACATGTGGACATGGATGATGTATTAGATAGCGTCCAGCACACGACGCGGACGCATGTGGTGTCAAATTAGTGGTCTATTTTTAGACCCTGTAGACAACAGCTGGTTTTTTTTTTGAGGCCAGAATGCGTCCCTACACGTGAGTGTCTAGGCTGATTGCACACTTGCGTCTAGTAGCAAGATAGTCACACAAGACCACTGAGAATTTCAGAATCTTATTCTCAGCACCACATAGACGAGCGTTTTGGGCACATTACTAGACGATCGTACATGTGGCGCACAGACGCCTTTGTAAAGACGCTGACTGGACTCAGTGCGAGGTGAACTTAAGATGTCTGAAAAATTCTGAGAGTTTGTGTGAGGGCTTCCAGACCCCGTGTCCGATATGGGCGATTAATGAACTCGTCCTTACCTTTGTTGAGAAAAGCCTCCAAACCAAATTTCTCCCAAATTTGTTAAGAATTACAAGAGTTATCGTGGATCCAGACACACAGAAACACACAGAGATACACACCAACATAGTTTTTTATTTTTTCAGGTTCTAGACCATTTGGAGCAACTTTTCCGGAAAAACCAAAAATTTTGAAAATATCCACGGGGACAATTTTAACAGGCCTCGTCGGCAATGCCACCAGCCATAACGATTTGCTTGGTGAGTATGCCACTGGCAAGCTCAAACATTGCTTCTGCCAAGCCAACTTACCTCGACAGGACCTCGACGATCGCAACCTCATGGCTTTGAGTCACCGTTATGGGGTAGAGTTTAAAGGCCCAACTGGAATTCAGGAAGTTTCTGCTTTCCTCTTTGGCCTTTATAGTGTATAGTCCAGCCCAAAAGTACGTAGTCCAGATTTGGATCCCCAGAACGCAACAATGTTTATACGTTTAATTTACACGCTAACAAACTTGTACTGATAAATCAATAGCATGTTTTGATTGTCAAGAAAAAGTGGAATTATTGGTTTTCAAATCCAATTTAAAAAAATATCAATTATTCCACATTTTCTTGAAAATGAACACATTCTATTGATTTATCAGTACAAATTTTTAAGAGTGTGGTGTTTATCATATAATGGATAATATTGGGCTCCTCTTTCCTACTTACTTAAGTGCCTATGGTGGCGGAAAACGGCCAATTAATAGTCGTATACCATCTCATTTGGTCCCTTGCAGTTGCTATTACGTCACCCCATTAATCGTTGTGTACACCCAACTCAAACTCCTCACATATAATAATATAGTATAATACGCTACAAAAAAAAATTTCATCATTTTTAGCATAGTGCAATTTTTATATGATGATAAAAAACATAAATTTGGACGAGAGAAATTACATTAAACGACCTAAAATATATTATACAATGTATAATTTCCGTGTGTCAAATGTCGCTGATAAATTTTCATACACTTTTCTTATTAAATGTCTCCTCTAGATTCGAGTATGCAAAAGTGCTCCAGCTAGTGCTCAATCTCTATCCTTCCTCACAAACTGCCCTGGGCACAATTAGGATTCAATGGTATTTTTTTTATTGTCTTTAATGCTATAAGAATATAGTCAAACGAGGTCCTTGTTAATTGTCAAATAAAATTAATTTTTCATTTTGATCAAAAATAGGGTGCGCTCGACCTCGATTCTAGTACTGGTCTCCTCCTTCACAGTTGTCGCCTAAAAGTTTTCCGTAATATTGTTATTACCAAATTTATAAACATAATCGATCAGACGCAACAGAACCCTTTTGAATAATTAACGTATGCATTACTTAAAAAGCGTCATCGTTATATAACATATTCATAATGATTCATTGATTTGATTGAAGTTCCCCCTGCCCAGCCCGCACCCAGCCCGACAATCAGTTATTGAATACGATTTATGCTTATTTTAATATAGACAATTAACCTTTCTGACCTTTGTAATTGTATATGATTAATGAATTCACTGACAGGCCTTAATTGCAGCTTGACGATATGGTATTTAACATTACGGTTTGTTTGGTTTCCCAGCGTGAATTGAAAAATGGAAAATGAAGGGGGAGGAGATAGTTTTATTTATTTATTTCTGTGCCGATATTTGCATTTCACTGGATACTGTTTATTGTTTTCCTTTCCTTTTTCCAAAGCTTCTATTGCTACTGATCTGGGTTCCGTTGGACCTCGCCGTAGAACGTGGTCGATNAAGCCGATATTTGCATTTAACTGGATACTGTTTATTGTTTTCCTTTCCTTTTTCCAAAGCTTCTATTGCTACTGATCTGGGTTCCGTTGGACCTCGCCGTAGAACGTGGTCGATCCATCCAAGCTTACGTCGCCTGATTTCTATCTTTGCTGCATAATTCAGTATTAGTAATCATTCGAGGCTATCTTATACGACGGATTTAACGCAGACATCGATTGACAAATGTCTGAAATCTGAATTTTACTAGTGACTGATTCGGTCACTTTTCAAGTCTTGGATGCGTACAGCAGTAGCAGAAGCTCAGTGGTTTTTGGTATAAGACCTGAGCGCAAGATATTATTTAGCGCATAAAATCTTCCTCTCGCAGTGTTAACGCAGCTTTGAACTTCTTCGGCAGAAATACAGTGACTCAGCGATACATCTCGCCAAGTAAATTTTTCAAAAAACCCACTAACCAAGGTCTCTTTTTGTGTCTCTAAGTTTGGAAAAATTTAGAATTAAAAAATTAAAACCCTATTGAGACCTTAATCAAGCTTGGCCATCATAGGTTTAAATACAATAAAATTTCGCCAAAGAAGAAAATGAAAAAGAATTTAAAAAACTTCATATATTTTTAACCAAATTAGTTAAGGTTTAGATTGGTTCGCTAGACCAAAGGGGCCGGTTCAGGACCCTCTCAATTTTTGATGCGTTTGGTTTCTTATGAGACATAAATTTTTCCTTTGTATAGTCAATAATTCATTAAATGTAGCATTTACTAATATTAGTTTATCTTTCTTTATCCCATCATATCTAATTTATAGGTAGAAAAGAAAAGCTTATGTATTCAAACAAAATTGAAAATTTACGTCCATAAGCATCAACCGAGTTTTAATCGCGGTTAAATTGTTAACTATGCTTTGTCTCATTTTCTACGCATTGACTGAAGGTGAAAAAAGTATTTTTTACATTTAACCGAGTTGTAAACTATTGATGCTTACGAAAGTTAGTTTTCGCAGGTAAAGTTTCTGAAATTGTCTAAAACGCGTAATTTGCAAACAATTTTAGCTAAAATTTTGGGTGGAGACTATTCTCAACAGAAGTAAAGACGAGTTCGTTAATGAGCCAAATACAGCCACGGGGTCTGAGGGCTGCCATACAAACTCACCAGCATTTTCCAGAAATCTTTAGTTATAATGATCGGAATGAGCTCAAATTTGGAACATAATCTTATGGAAAGTTTTTAAGAAAAGTTGCTACAAAACTTTGACACTAGGACATTGGGTTCCTTAGGGCTCCTGTGTACCAGTAACTTGCAGAATTCTTGAGTTCTAGTGATCAGAATGAGCTCAAATTGGGAATATAAGCTTTTGGAAAATGTCTAAAAACAGTTTTTATCCCAAATTCAGGATAATAGCATCCGTTCCTGGTGTTTTTAGTTGCCAGACTTTCTTGGATAACTCTATAAATATTTTTCCGAACCACTTTAAAATTTGCATATACGATCTTTGTCCAAGTCTAAAACCAGTCATATATCAAAATATACAATAAATAAAGAAAGAAAAACTATATAATCGACTTTGTAGTTTCCTTCGTTTTTTTCAAGGGTTCAGTCTAGTACTTGCCATTCTTGAGAAATGAATAATTTTCTGCGTCTTTTTTCATTAATCCTGGAAGAACTGTTTGTAATTGGACACTTTGACCAATTTTACTTTAGGGCCATAATTTTGTAGGCTATATTTTCTTGATTTCATTAAAATGTTCCAAATAGGGACCCGAAACAATGCCCAATTGATCCCAATGATGAAAACTTCGTTCGGATATTTTTTGTCCAGGTCAACCGTGTTGTAGAAAATGAATGGAAAAGAGCAAAAGGCACGTCCGCTAACAAAATGTTTAGTTGATGCCGAGATGATGATTAAATTATTCCACTATAGTGTAAAATCGTTCAGCTATTTCTGAACCTGATTCAGATTTAGATGCCAATCAAAGTACATATACAGCTATCCATCACATAAACAATTTTCCAAAGTATCACGTATAGTTTTGTATTCATATTAGAGTGAAATTGATGAAATGGAAATAACTCTGATATAAAAGCACAAACACAAAAGTTAATACAATATTAAGAGATTGAAATATCACATAAAATGAAAATAAAATTCCAGTTTGAACCGACGAACGCCATCAACATTATGTACAAATATATGATGCTGTCTGTAAGAGAGTGTGATTCTCCTTAGCCACCACCATTACGAAACGTCGTCATCGTTGTTTCCAAGCATGTACCATGCAAATGACTTTATCATTTAGACAATCAAAAAATAAGTTGTGCTTCAAACTCATCTTATCAATACGATCAGGGAATCAGCATTTTCATAAAATTTTATATTAAATATAATAAAATCATTTGAGGAACAAATCTTAATGAAGCTTTTAAGAAAGGCGTTGAAAGGTTTTCTAATGACGACAGGGGAATTTTTGGGTTTAGGTAAATTCATGTATAGATCGTGTAATTTTCATCCTATATATTGTACTAAAAGAAAAGCGAGAAAATCTTTAAATCTGATTTTAGACTCAGAAGATGATTTTACGATAAAGTTCAAGATCTTGATACGTTTTCGAAAAATTTCCGAATAAGAGTGTTTTGTAAATTTGTTGGAAAAAAGCCCAAAAATTAGATTTTAGTAGTTTTTGACCAATAGAAATCCTTGAAGTAAAACATATTCAGATCCTTTTATTTTTACACAATTATTTCTGGAGCGGTTGGATGCTAGCGAATTCAAAAGTGTTGGTCATTCTTGGATTATCCAATGTACGTGGTTAGAAAAACGTTAAGAAAACATGAGAAAAAAAACAAAAAACTGGTGACAAAGTTGTGTTTAGAGGATCATTCATTTTTAAATGAAATTTAAACTCATCCTGTAAGGGGAAATGGTTGGTGGATATGGATATGACAAGAGAGTAGGCAACATCATTGATTCCTAGCTAGTGCTTTTCAGATCTCAGACCAAAAATTGGAATATTCGAGTATTGCGCTTCCTACTTACTTACTTACATATGGGCCTATGGTACCCAGGTCAATAGTCAATAGTCCTACAAAGACAATGAATACAAAGATATCCAAATCCATGGTTAGGTGGAATGGAGGACCTTTGTTTTTGGTTGGTTCTGGAGAAGGTTTCAGGTTGAGGAGGAGGAGATCTGGTATAATGTAGATCTGTATCTTTGGTTTCGTATAATTTTGCCTTTTGTATCCTTGGTTTGTTATAATGCCTATTTAAAATATGCACCACCTCTTGTAGTTTTAATGAAATTTTGTATCTGTGGTTATTTTTTGAGATTTTTTTGGTTGGTTCTTGGTGGGTTCTGGGTTGTTGAAAGTTTTTGCATTTGAGATCCACTAGGTACCCGCCAAAGATAAATCATGATTCTGAATATCTTAGTATTCATTGTCTTTGAGTCCTATTCCATCTCATTCGGTCCCGAGTGGTTGATATTAGGTCATCTTATTCATCGTTGCGTACACCCAACTCTGACTTTCCGGAACGGTGTCAAGTTTGGCGTAGTCTACCTCTGGATCTGGTTCCTTTCCGAGGACAGTACTCCAAAGCATGTTTTGTTACTGATCAGGGCTCCGTTTGTCCCCTTCGTAGCACGTGGACGATCCATTCAAGTTTACGTCGCCTGATTTCTATCTCCATACTGGTCATACCATATTGCTGCCATAGTTCAGTGTTATTAACCGTTTCAGGCCATCTTATCCGGAGAATTATTCGCAGACATCGATTGACAAAATTTCTGAATTTTATTGGTAACTGATTCAGTCATTTTCCAAGTCTTGGACGCGTACAGCAGTATAGATAGTACAAGACTTCGAAATAATCGAAGCTTGGTGTTTTTTGATATGAAGCATGGGCGCCAGATGTTACAGGACAAAGTCAAAACGATCATAGAACTCCATTTTTGTTTGCAGATCATTATCATTAATTGGAGCGTAGCATTGGACTATCGTCATATTAGCAGATTGTGTACTAAATCTGTCTTTCATAATGCGGTCTGTCATGGGCTCCCAACCAATGAGGCTTTTTCTCGCAGTTGCACTAAAGAATAATATAACTCCTGTTTTGATGTTAACGGTGCCAGCTAAATAACCGGATTACAGCAGGCTGCTTCCATCTACAATCTGCAAGCTTGTTTTCACCACATCCTTCTTACCAAGTTTCACTAAGACCAAGAATTTCTAGCTTATAATAGTGACTATCATCAGCAAATTTTCCAGCTTCAGTTGCAAGGTGATAGAGTTCACGTTGAAACAACCGATCAAAACCGTCCTATTCGCTCGAATGTTCTATGCCGAATTCCACTCCAAAATTTTCCTATTGAACTTTTTTATAATCTGGTTTTAAGATGGCAGGTGGATAAGCATTACGCACCCGAGACGATGATTCCAAGGCTCANTCGAATGTTCTATGCCGAATTCCACTCCAAAATTTTCCTATTGAACTTTTTTATAATCTGGTTTTAAGATGGCAGGTGGATAAGCATTACGCACCCGAGACGATGATTCCAAGGCTCAACTTCAGCCTCCCCCTCTCTATATTTAGCCTCAACAGAATTCCATCCCACGGCAGGTTTTTTACCACCAGCTTAAACAAATCTATGAGCTACCACATGCTGCGAAACGTGGATGCATGTAGACGCATTATGCTTCCTACACACGGCAAAAAAATCACCAATTTTCACCAAATTTAGCAAATTTACTATGCGTTAAGGGGTTGAAATCGACTCTGACCCTCCTGCTCGTTAATTATTGGTAAATATTGGGAAGCTTAGAAATTCATGAAAAATTATCCGATTTTTAACCCAGATGGGAGTTGTATTGGCCCTTTGTTGGTTAATTATTGGTAAAAACTGACCACTAGAAGTTACTTATAATAAAAATTATATTCAATTAGTCTTCGGCGTAATGAGAAAAGATATCAGAATGAAATTAATTATGTAAATCTGCGGGCTTAGTTACTTTTTATTTTATATTTTTTTGCCCTAATATCTTTTGCGTCGCTTAGTAATACTTATATAACGACAGGCGTAGCGCATTAGGCGATCAATTCCACATGATGGATTTTTGAGAGGGAAAAAAGGAAGAAGTTGAAAAGGTGTTTGGAAATCAATCAAATGCCAATCAGGGAAAAATCTTTCTTTATTTATCTTGAGTTGTTTTTGAATTACCGTTATTTACAAATAAAAGGGGTGGAAAAGATGTGGATTTTTACACTGTAATGACGAATACGGAGAATTTTGTTTCATGCAATGTTTAAAGCAGAAAAAGGATACATTTTTAAAAATAAATTACCCCTACTATCCTACCTATTACATTGAATTCCAAATTTTGTTTTGATGTAGTATTAAGTTCAATCGATATTCAAATACTCAATACTCAAGTGGGAACTCTTTATATTATAACGACATGGTTTGTTCACATAGAGAAAAAGTTTCTTATAAAGAAAGTTCTGATTTCTGTGCTTTTCAACTCCTGTCTTCCAGTTCACTGAAAGTCCATTACAGTAAGCCTTTCTTCATTCTCTGAGATCCAGGGAGGGGAGAGGGGCAAAGATCTGAATTCAGTGAAGATTTTATAGGGTGAACGCTTAACCTGGGGGTGTCGTTTTCAATATTTTGTTTTGATTTTCAAACAATGTAGTTTCATGTGATAAAAAGAGCTAAATAACGTTGATAAATGAAAACTTAAAAAACCACAATGCGGATTATGTAGCTTTTCATAATATTTATTTTATCTTGCGATAGAAACTAAATTTAGACTTCAACAAAAATGAATGTGCACATTTTGAAGAGGATCGGAAAAGTATTTGCAGAGTTATTCATGAAAGTCTTGTAATTGGAAGCACCTGGAATGGATGATATTATCCCAAATTTATCATAAGAACTGTTCTTGGATACTTACCAAAAGCCTATATTCAAAATTTCAGCTCATTCCGATCTCTGGAACTCGAGAATTCTGGAAGTCGACAGTCCCTAGAAGCCATCCAGATGTCCCAGTATAAAACTTTCTTAGGAACTGTGCTTGAATACATACCAAAAGTTTATATTCCAAATTTGAGCTCATTCCGATCACGGGAATTCAAGAATTCTCAATGTTCCTGGTACTTAGGAGCCCCATATCCCGACCCGATGTCCCAGGGTCAAACTTTCTTTGCAACTCATCTTAGATACTTACCAAAAACTTATATTCCCAATTTGAGCTAAATTCGATCACTAGAATTCGAAAATTCTTGAAGTTCCTGGTACACAGGTGCCCCCAGATGTCGATGTCTCGGGGTCAAATTTTTATAGGAACTATACTTGGGCACTTACCACAAGATTAT
>JXPH01016862.1:5036-16665 GCA_001014845.1 Mochlonyx cinctipes
CCCAGGTCAGTAAAAAATCAAGTGAACTGCCCCTCGGAAATTGTTAATACTTTAAATAATATTTGCAAAAAAAAGACGTAGGAAACTAAAAACGATTTATAGAATTATTCTTTTTTTCTGAATTCAAACATGGACAAAGAACATATATGCAAATTGTTAGAGGATCGAAAAAGTACTTACAGAGTTATTCAATAATATTTGATAATTGGAAGCACCAGGAATGGATGATATCATCCCAATTTACCACAGAAACTGCTCTTGAAAGCTTATATTCCAAATTTGAACTCATTCTGATCACTAGAACTAAGCAATTCTTCAAGCTCCTGATCAGGCCCCGATGCCACACCTACGATTTATAGGCAGCATGAACCGAAAATCACTATCTTATTGAGCAAAAAGTGGCAGTTTTACTTTAAAATATGGTAGATATGATTGAAAACTACAAACGGCGTCTTATATTCGATTCTTGTTTCTCAACAAAAAGTTTGTCAAATTTTGAGTAAACCACCGTTTTTGAGTGTGATTTATGCAACCGCTTATTTTTCACGGCTTGCACAAAATTTGACCATGTTTTTGTTAGGAATAATGGCCAAATGTTTGAGGCTGTTTGTAGTTTTCAATCATATCTACCATATTATGAAGTAAAACTGACCCTTTTTGCCCAATAAGTTAAAGATTTTACTCTCAGGCCGTAGTATATACAATCGGTGGTTCCAGGGTCTGCTTCTGATGCACAGAAGCCCCAGGTTCCAATGCCCCAAGGCCACACATTTTTAGGAAAAATACTAATATACTTAACACAACATTATGTTCCAAATAAGAGCTCAAGATTTCTGGAGAATTATGTTCAATTTGCATGGGGGCCCCCAGACTCCGTGGTCCAATTTGGCCAATTAACAAACTCGTCCTTACTTTTGTTGAGAAAAGTCTCTCGCATACAAAGTCCTATTTTTTGTTATTTCACGTTTTAGATCCAAATGGTATTTTTTCCCGAGGAACCAAAAGTTTTCAAATTTTACTGAATACATAAGCTTTTCTTTTCTATTAGAGAGAGGGGAGCTCATATTTGCGACTCGTATAAATGAAAAATTTATTTTTGCATCCATCTGGTCAAAAAATACTTCTTCGCAAAATATGAGAATTGAATCCTTCTTCTAGTAATTTGCAAGAAACATTCGCAGATTGCCAATTGCAAAAAGTTGTCGGCTGTCATGAATTGGGCAGCAATTTCTCGTAAATTGAATAAATACAATTTTGGTACCCACTTTCCAGAATTGCTCCCCTTTTACCAAATTAGCTTTCCATTTACCAAAATTGCTGCCCAAAAAGTTGTCTGTCATGGTGTTTCGAGGTAGGTTTCAAAGGTCTGAATATGAATCTGTCAAGACACTTTAAAAAAAAAATCAATAGTTAGGTCAACATAAGAAGTTGCAATCTTCTACTTCTTCTCCTGGCCATACCATTCAAAAATTCAATAATCTCTCAACAAATCCTTACCAACAATGTGTATCAAAAACTGGCAAGTTGCGAATATTTTTTGCAAATTTGTTCTCGAATGAATCCAAATTTGTCGGTGAAATTTGGAAGGCCGGATCCGGATTTGTATCGTTTTAATCTATATTTCTAGAAAAAAAAATCTCGTTTCGTCAAGTTGCAAATATGAGCTCCCCTCTAGATCTATAACTATAGATATGATGGGGAAAAATAGAATTTTTGAGCAATCTTTAGTTTTAATGATTGGAATGAGCTCAAATTTGGAACAAAAGCTCTTAGTAAGTATCGAAGAGAAGCTCCTTAAAAAAAATGGTTCTGGGACAAAGGGATCTCAGGGCTCCTATGAACCAGAATTTTCAAGTTCTAGTGTTCATAATGAAATCAAATTTGGAGTATAAGTATTTTTTAAGTATCCAAGAACAGTTACTAAACATAATCTTGTGGCTTAGTTCCTAATAAAGTTTAACCCTGAGACATCGGATCTGTGGGCTCCTATGTACCAAGAACTTCCAGAATTCTTGAGTCCTAGGGATCGAATTGACCACAAATTTGGAATTAAAGCATGTGTTAGCTGCCCAAAACAGTTTTTATGCTAAATTATGGATAATTCAATCCGTTCCTGGTGCTTTCAATTACCAAACATTCATGGAGAACTCTGTAAATACTATTTAAATCCTCTTCAAAATTTCCAAATATGATCTTTGTCCAAGTCAATATACAAAAAAAAGCTTGGTAATCCACTTTGTTGTCTTCTGTCAATTGGAGAACTGGCTCGATATTGGTTCAAAACAAAACAACTCAGGTTTCCTATCAATAAGTCTCTGTTTACTAAAGTGTTTCTAATTATACCTAATGTACACAAAAAAGATATGACCAAAACATACAAGTTTTTGAATATTTTGAAATACCTGATATATTTTTGTATACTTTCAAAAATAAAGTGAAATATTGGAAGTCGGAAAATATCAAAAGTATACAAAAAGTACATCCAAAATCTTGTATACTTTTGATATCTATTTAATTTGCTATTTTGATCGGGATCTGCAAACCCCTGAGGAGTTTGTATGAAAACTAGAACCCAGACCGATTTGCATTTGCCCCATTAACGAATTCATATCTTGTTTTTTGACAAAAGCTTCCATACCAAATTTCAACCATATCAGATAAGAAATATTTGAGTTATATAGACACAGCACATACACACACAGACAGACAGATGTTTGGTCTTTTCACGTTTTAGACCAAATGGAGCAAGTTTTCCCAAAAGATCAAAAAAAAATTCAATACTTACTGATTACGTAAGCTTTCTCCTATCTAAAATCCCCCTAATTTTGGGTTATATTAAGCAAAAAATTGGCTTTTACTTTATAATATGTAATAAATTTCCACATTGTAGGTAGCTTATGTACACATTGTTGATTTAACGTTTATTAGCGCACATTCAACAAATATTTTTAAATGGCGAGTATTAAAAATATTTGTTTTGATTTCGTTTTGACGCCCACATCATCAAAAAGCTTTTGATGAGTGAGGCCATCTGCAAATTTTGCACCCCCTTAATTTATATTAAATTTGGTATGCATGGTACATAGTTATTTACTTTTTAACGTTACAGATTTATTATATTTATTTGTCCTCGATTTATTTACCCTCTGTGATTCCACTCATCCCGAAGGTGGAAACTGGTTGTGTGGTTTGTATGGTATACTTTGGGAATGGTTGGGAATTTTAGTCCATTATACCTAAAATCCAGTGATACCAGTGTTGTTAGATGGAATGGTTGAGGTATTGGGCTCTTATCTTATTTCGGTCTTGGTTGAATGGATTATCAGCTAATGCAGAGGGAAGGAGGAAGCTGTTACACACAAATACAAGGACTCAAATCAGGTGCATTGTGCCTATCTCTCATCTGAAGGACTAGGTAGACGTACAGAATAATTAATAATAATAATAATAAATAATAATAAGGCCTATAGGTACCCTATTGGGACCAGGCGAGTCCTGATATTTCAGAGAACTTTCTAGGTATTAGTGGACCTAACCTACAGCTTATAGTGGATTCCAAACCACCGCAACTTTAATGGTTATGCTAATGAGTTACCAGCTCATTGAGCCCATCAAGTCATATTCAGTTTTTATTGCAAGGAAACTGACTAACCTGACACACACACATATACCACCACAATTATAGGTTATATAACTGTTGGTGTATGCATGCATATATCACAGACTGACTAAACTGTGTTCTATTTATAGAAATATCGACAATTCAGATTTATCACAAACTAAAAATCAACAATCTAATTTAATAGAACACAGCAGTTTGTACCGGGAATCGAACCCACAACCTAGTGGATGTGAAGCTAGTGTGCTAACCACTCAACCACCGGGTCGCCACAGAGTAGTTAATACGAGCAGGATATTCGGAATGAGAGGAGAGTGCAGACTTGTGCACAGTATTGATAATCTACAGTTTATAGTGGGTTCTAAATCACCGCAACGGTCAATCTAACGAGCTACCAGGGTGTTATCAAATCCGTATTTCTACAAGCAACCATCACGTGGTCTATCCGGTTCTTATATCACATCTTATATCTTATATCTGCATATGATTGATTGCAGTCCAAATACATATATTGATAGCATTGACTCTGTAGTTACATGGCGGAAGTCACTTCAATTCTCAAATATTTATGAAAAATTTAGCTTAACAAAGCAATTCACCGACAACCATTGAAAAACCATTGAGTAGATTCAACTGTCACAGGTGGGGTTTAAACCTGTACCCTATGGATTGAAGCTCTACTGATCAAACCACCAGGACGTTTAAAATTGCGAGTTTTCTACAATAAGATTAGTTTTGGCAAGTCAAGTAGATCGAACAAAGTGTTACGTCATGGCAACTCTGTATTATTTTAGAAAGCCTGTGTAATTATAATGCTCTGAATTTGTTTTCTTATTAATTAGTCTCTAGTGTTCAGATTAACGAACGATTCAAGGGCAATCAAGATGAAACGAAATAATTTTGTTTGAAGTGCTAAATAATAACGAGAAATTAATTTATTTATTGAAACTTTCCTCCATCAATTGTGCGCTCATAATTGGATTTGTTTTAAAGAATAGCCTCTGAATTGTTATTACATAACTGCTTTCTGAAAGCAAATCTCAAAGATAGATATTATCAAAAGACTTCTCTCCAATATTAAAGCAAAATGATTGGGTCTGAAATAATAATTCTCTTGAAATTAATTTTCCATCATGGCTTTTGTAGGTATTATTTCCTATTCTACCTATGTTTAATTTCAATTCCTGTTAGGATTAAAATCAAACGAGGGTAAGTTTTGTTAGTGTGCAAGGTGTATTTCAGAAGTTAATAGCCTTCCTGAAATCGTAAACCTAGAGGGTTGTCTAGTATTTGTTTGTGTTTGTATTAAATCTAAATAGCATAACTTCCAGCTATTTGGAACGTTTTCTATGTATTTTGACTTTGCAAGCTTATTACTTCCAAACCAAATAAGCTAAAATCTAGTTTATTATTTCAAAGTGAAGTTTTACGTTTTCTGTATTAAATAGAGTTTCAACTTTGTTGATTGCATTTATAAATTCAGAGTAATATATAATTGCTAATTTGAAATGTTTAGTCATTTATTTATATTTTTTAAACCAAAGCTGATGCGCTAGGATTCAAGCTTATCTAATTTGGTTGTAACCTTCTTATTTGTGTACATTTTTTTCAGAATAATTGTACATTTTTATTCGTTTCAAATTACCAAGCTTTTCAAATAGGCTGTTCTTACGGTAATTGTCAGTAATAATAATATAATAAGGCCTATAGTACCCTGGAGGGACCAGGCAAGTCCTTATATTTCAGAGAACTTTCTAGATATTAGTGGACCTACAGTTTAAAATGGATTCGAAACCACCACAACTTTAATGGTTATGCTAATGAGTTACCAGTTCATTGAGCCCATCAAGTTCTGAAACTGACTAACCTAAGATACACACGTATACCACCCCACCACAATTATAGTTGAATAATTGTAGATGGAAGTTAGTGTATGCATATTTCACAGACTGATTGTACTATGTTCTATTTATAGAAATATCGATAATTCAGATTTATTACAAACTGAAAACCAACATTCGAACTCAATTGAACACAGCAACATTCACCGAGAATCGAACCCGGAACCTAGTCGATGTGAGGCTAGCATGCTAACCACTGAACCACCCGATCGACAAAAACGCCTGCTATTCCATACTTGTAGCAAGTGTATTTTTGATAGCATGCCTCTGAATATACTCTTCGTCATTTGCCTTGTTTACCCTACTATTCATGTCTATTATTACTATTCTTATCGATAACGCTGAAAAAATTAACCGTGATTTCATCGTCACGGACCGGATTTGTACCCGTACCCTATAGTTGAAAGGTAGAGGCTCTACCGATCAATCCAGATGGGCAATCAAAAATATCTGACACTTACTTATGGGCTTATGGTGCCCTGACGGAAGCGACGGAAATTCAACCAATAGTATTACTTCATCTCATAAGGTCTCTTGTAGTTGCACTTACGTCACTTCAATTTGTCGGTGTGTACGCCCAACTCTGCCAAGTCTGGTGATGTCTGCTTGTGATTCACGTTTCTTCCCGAGGGCAGTACTCTAAAGCTTGTTTTGCTACTGATACGGGCTCCGGTGAAACCTTTCGTGGCATGTGACCGATCCATCTAGATTTGCGTTGCCTGATTCCTATCTCTATACTAGTCATACCATTGCTGTGATAATTCGATGCTACTAATCGTTCAAGGCTATCTTATCAGGAGGATTTGACGCAGACATCGATTGAAAATGTCTGATTTGTTGACTGATGCAATCACTTTTCAAGTGTCGGACGCGTACAGTAGTGTGGATAATACAAGGGTTCAAAATAATCAAAAATTGGTGTTTTCTGATATGAGGACTAAGCCCCTGATGTTGTTTAGCGCATAAAATCTTCATCTTTCCGTGTTGATGTAGCTTTGAACGTCTTCGTCGGTACCACCATTAGTTTTTATCTTCCTGCCAAGGTACGTAAGTTTCTCGACGCATTGGACAAGTTCACCGTCATTTTTAAAATTACCTGCGCTATTTCTATTAAGACTTTTCGACGTTTATCTCAAAATAAATCTTCTTTCCTTCATCGGAAAGATCTTTGAATTTGCCTTCTACATCTGTTTTATGAGATAGCATCATTCGTGCCAAGCTTTTCCATAAAATGCTTTGCACAACACATCATCCAACACTATCAGGAAAAACTATACTGATAGCAAACATCCTTGACCAACACCATTCTTCAGGAGGATAGGGTCCCCGAGCTTATTTTGATGTACGATGTGACAAGTGAAGCTGTCATAATATTTATTGATCAGATCAATAATCTTTGCAGAAACTCCTCTATCACCTAAACTTTTCCAAATTATATCCTATGCACATCAAAGGCTTTCTGGAAGTTAGTGGTTGGTTCCATTCGATAAACTCCTCAATGATGATTTGAAATGTTTTTCAAAAACCTGCTTGTTCTCTTCGTAATGTTGCATCACGCGGGGAGTTGATTCTTTTCAAAATAATTGTCCACAAGGTTTTACTTGGAATGGACTGCTGCATGAGCCCTCGCCAATAGTTACAGTCACTTATATCACCTTCCTTTGGGATTTTCGTTATCAAACTCTGTTTCCAATTACTTAGAAAAGTGTTACTGTTCCATAACAGTACATAAAAATGGATAGAGAGGTTTTGAGAGCTTCTTGATGGATACCATCAAAGCCTGGAGCTTTTCAATTTTTCAAAAAGATAGTATTTCTTGATATTCATGATGCTGACGCGTGCTGAAACTGGATTTTGCTGGTTGTTAACGAGTTGTTCTAGATCATTCCCTTCATTATCAAAAACCTCTTTGAAGCATTACTACCACAGCATGTTCCTGTCCCTACCCTTCACAACTGGCAGGACCACAATTCCATAAAGTTTACTAGGTTTTTCCATTGTCAAATTAAGCACGGGGTCGAACGGCGTCACCGGTTGAATCGACGGGTGTTTTCTTGTGTTTTCAGTTTCAGTCGGTAAACTTTTCATTGATGACAAATCAATCTGCTTTTTTGCAGTGTAGGTCTATGCTGCTGTGCCGAGAATCAGAACAAAATGGTAATTAAGTATAATATTAATTGGAGTATATGGCCATGAACACTACCCTCAAGAAAGCTGTCGACGTTTATTAATGAGTTACATGAAAAACACGCAATGTTCAGTCAAGTCGACATAATTTGACTTGCTTTTCACGATTTCAAAAATTAAAATTTTCGTGTTTTCTTTATAAAAGTGATAATTTGTATGATTCAATTATTGAATTTTGCTGTTTTGATGAACACTGAAAATAAAACTAGTTAGTAGTTGTGTCAAACACTTGAAAATTTTTAGTTCTGATTCCAACCAAGAGGGTTGGCAATGAAAACTTAAATAATTTATCGAAAAAATCTGCTGACGAATCGCTCGTAATTTAAGAAAAAGAAAAACTTTTATTATTTACAAAAAGAAGAAAATAGAATCGTTTATGAATGAATTCCAAAGAAAAAGAAGCGTGTCGTGTGTAAAACATGCGATTTTAAAATAGATGGTGAACAGAGAAAAATATAAAATTATTATTACTAAAGAAGAAAATTGAGCAGGAGGATTCAAAGATTGAGATTGTTTGAGCGAGACGAGAGTGAGTGGGTTGAACTTGATAAAAAATGTGTATTTTTTCAACGACCATCCAAGATTATAAAAAATGAACGGAATCGTCGTTTATAACCCTTTTTCAATCTACTCCCACTACAGGATATTTCATTTTGAATGTTTTTCGATGACTGTAATTTTGGAACAGAAGAACGGTTCGTTAGGTTCATTAAGACAAACAAAACCTTTTTTTTATATGGACTAAAATACCAAGATTTGGTATAAAAATTTATTTTGGCAAAAAAAGTTGCTAGACTTCCCGTCAAACAACGGGTCTAGTTTGCGTCTTTACGACCACATCTCTGTATCTACGACGCCACATGGACGCTCGTCCAGTACTATCTTTTTACTAGATGCAAGTGTATTACATCTTAAAGACCTTCAAAACTGAGCGCAAATATCTAGGTTTTTCTAGACCTAGGTGTCTTGACACAATAATTTATACCAGATGCGGATTCCAATGTCTACAAATAGCCTAGATGCTCGTGTGTAAACGCAATCCGGACTCAAAAATTCGGATATTCGTCCGTGGATTTCTAGGACGTTCATCTATCTTTTTGCAGTCTGTTTTTGTTACGGAGACCTCTGAGGCTGAGCCAGCACCTTTCGAACAGCAAGCAAAGACGCTTTCCAATACTCCCCCATTCAGTGCATGCACACGTCTCTCGCATATTCTTTATATATTCGGTCCTTTTCAAGTATTAAGGGTGGAGGCTGGCGGGCACAACAGTGCGACGAAAAATTATAGAAAAATTTTCAAAGTCTTTTTGAGTAAACGATATGGACGCGGGAGTTATAACAATGCGAATAAAACCACAAACACACCATATTTAATATAAAGTGCTAAGGTCTTGTCAATTTTCACTTAGTTTGCGAGTAGACCCTCGCAACTAGTAAAAAGAGACATAATCGCGCATGATTAATTGTCATGTACGCTCGAGTTGGGGAACAAAATCATTTTTACAACAGTGAATTAGGACGAGATTTTATTCTCCCTAGTTTCACAGTTGTCGCCAGCATCTTTGAAGCGATCGGACACTATTCAAAAAAAACTAGTAACTGTCGTCAAGACCTATTCTTCTCCCACAGGACAAAACTAAACTTCTCTAGGCAGAGATTAGACGCAAAAATATGCAACTAGGCAAAGATAAAACAAAGTCGCATGTGTCCTTCGATGACAATGTCTTGTGCAAGGACGCAGACACGAAAAGTTTCACGGATTATTCTTTAAAAAAATTGATGGACTCTTCTAAGTTCATCTATCCACCACCCGGAACTATTAAATTATGGTGGCATATAATACACAAGGGTGCTAGACATACGCAACAAAATATTTCTTCAAGTGTCTGGTCTTATAATTTAGTCCATGATTTTGGAATTTATTTATTTCTCCCCTCCTATCTACAAAAAGAAAAGCCTATGTACCTATTCAGTAAAATTTGAAAAAACGCTCCAAATGGTCTAAATAGTGAAAAAAATATATCTGTGTAAGTATGTCTGTGCTTTTGAAAACTCAAGTAATTCTACACCCATTTGGCTGACATTTTCTGAAAAAAAGAAAAAAATGGGCCAATTTGGGCCACGGGGTCTGGAGTCTCTGGATACAAACTCACGAAAATTTCCCAGAAATCTCGAGTTCTAATGGGAGGAATGAGCTCAAATTCCAAACACGATCTTGTGGAAAGTATCCAAGAAGAGTTCCTTAAAAAAATTAACCCTGGACGGACTTCGGAATCTAGGGCTCTTGTGTACCAGGAACTTCTAGAATTCTTTAGTTATAGTGACGGAAATGAGCACAAATTTAGAATATTAGCTTTCGTTAGGTCCCCAAAAACATGTCTTATGCTAAATTTAGGATAATATCATCCGTTCCTGATGGCGCTTTGAATTACCAAACATTCTTGGATAACTCTGTGAATACGTTTCCGATCGTCTTTAAAAATTGTACATACGATGTTTATCCAACTCTTAATCCAGTGCTTATATTGTATGAAAATATGCAATTAATTCAAAAAGAAAAGATATATACTCCACTTTGTGATTACGTTTTTACCCAAGACTCATGTATGTAACAGAAACAAACATTTAAACGTTGGTATTCAAACAAAACTTTTGTTCAAAGTATTTTGCTTCATGGCATAATGGAAACGTGGAAAAAGTTTCTGGTTCATTTATTTTCATGTCCCTCATATTTGAGTTGAAAACTAGATAAAAGCTTATCTTCCACTTAAACATAATGATCTCTCCACGTATCAGAGTACCATATCAATCAATAGGGTACAGGTTCAAATCCCACCTGTGACGATGAGTTTTCTATGTGTTTTTTCGGCGTAGTTGAAATGGTAAATTGCTTTGTTGAGCTCAATTTTCCATAAACATTTGAGAATAGAAATGATTTACAATATGTAACGGTAGAGCCAATGCTATCATTATGTGTACTTGGGCTACACTCAACTATATGTGATATAAGAACCGGATAGAAGGCGTTTGTATGGAGCTTATGTCGTAGAAGGTTAGTCAATCTCCTTGCAGAAAAAATAGAACGTGATGGTTATCATTAGAAATACAGATTTGCTTCTGAACCCACTATAAACTGTAGATGCACAATACTGTGCACAAGTCTGCACTCTTATCCCCAATACCCCAAGCCTATTAACTAGTCTGTCCTTCTGGCCCGCTTTGAGGCCTCCGTACCGGTGATCATCCCTCCAACGTATAAGAGCGTAATATCAATATTTTTAGAAAGAGTCATAAAATTGGTTGAAGTTCTTATAATCTTCCACTATCAGTTAGTTCTTGGCTGGACTTGAGTATCACAAAATGGTGGCTTACGTATGACTTGAAACAAATAATTCATTCTAACAATACAATACTTTCAATTAATTCCCCAACTAATCATAATTTTAAAATCTTCTGACTTTTCGGGTTGAAGATGAAAATAAAATGTTAGCAAGGTGACTTCACCAAGTGTCCCCAAGTGTCGTCTTCTTGCAGTTTTTAAAGTCGGTGGTGCGCAATTGTCGCCATGTACACTAGGGTGATTCAAAAATGCATCATATCTTAAATGTTTATGAGAAAGCCACGTAAAAGTGTCAATTTGGTGAGGAAAAAACAATAAAAAAAATTTCAGCTCAATCGGTTAATGTTTAGGATATGCGACCGGCGGTTGAAGGTCGAACCTGACCCCTCACCATACAAAATTGTTCAATATTTTTGTTTTTATGTTTAAAAATTCAAAATATTTTTTTTAAATTTACTTTGAGCATAAACAATTCGATTCTAGTACTAAATTAGACAATATGATATGTTGGGGCTTTGTAATAGGGCTTAACGTCTGTACCGGATGACTAAATTATGCAGATTTTTGCCCATAACTTTTTTT
>JXPH01016864.1:4557-18063 GCA_001014845.1 Mochlonyx cinctipes
TTTTCCAGATATCTTGAGTTCTAATGATCGAAATGAGCTCAAATTTGGAATAAAATCGTGTAGAAAGTATCCAAAAACAGTTCCTAAAAAAGTTTGACCCTGAGACATCGGGATCTGGGGGCCTCTGTGTGCCAGTAACTTCCAGAATTCTCGAGTTGTAGTGATCGAAATCAGCTCAAATCGGGAATATAAGCTTCTGGTAAGTATGTAAGAACAGTTCCTAAAAAAGTTTGACCCTTGCACATCGGGATCTGGGGGCTCATAAGTACCAGGAACTTCCAGAATTCTGGTGGTCCCATGATCGGAATGAGCTCAAATTTGGAATATAAGCTTTTGATAAGTATCCAAGAACAGTTCCTACGCTAAATTTGGGATAATATCATCCATTCCTGGTGCTTCCAATTACAATACTTTCTTGAATATCTCTGTAAATGCTTTTCCGATCCTCTTCAAAATTTGGACATATCATCTTAGTCGAAGTCTAAATCGAGTTTCTATCACAAGGTAGAATAAATATGGTGAAAAGCTACATAATCCACTACCTGGTTTTCTACGTTTTTTTTTTTAAGTAATAAATTAAAATGGCCAACGGTCAATTCAAAAAATCTGAAAAAATCAAGGAATGTCCTTGCGTGCGCGGTTATGTTTTTGACTTTCATCGTTTGAAAATCCTCCATACAACTCCGCTCCACCCTAATGCACGTTTTCATTCAAAATGTTCGTTATTTTTATTTTGGAACGAAATGATCAAAATTGATTTCTTGTTGATTATAAATCATCGAATTATTGATTTTCATCTTTTCTTTGCTCTCTATCTCTATATAAGGAAAGGTTGAATAGGTTTTGTTAACAAAAATAACAAATCCGTCATCAAGCAAATAACGACTTATAATAAGCGCCATCTCATTCTGGGTTAATGTATCTTTTTTTTCTCATTCTGTAAAAAATAGTGAAATTGACATTCCTTCACAGACGGTTGAGAAGCTCTGCGACGGTTCTGGCGATGAAATGAACCAATCAGTACTTAAGATTATTAGTTTATTAAAAGAATCTTTTTCATGTTCGGATCAGGTTCGTTTGGGAGCCATGCCATTTTACTTGGAATAAAACTATCAAAAGTTTAAATGAGGAAATAGACTAATGACATTTTTATGCTCCATTAATACACAAAAGAAATCTGTAAACTTCTATATTCCAAGCGTAACCTACAAAAAAGTAGAAGATGAGAAAAGAACAAGTTTAAGATAACATTGAAGATGAAGTAAGTTCATCCAATGAAAAAGGACAAAAATGTCTCATAAAATCGATAGAAACGATGTATATCGTCCCATTTTATTCTTTCTTTCTGAAGAACGGTTCATAAATCTTTGGAAATGGGTCTAGACGGGTAGAGTTTTTTCCCTTTCCTTCTAAATTCTCTTTCGCTTTCTCCACTTCCTGGAACGAGAAGATTCCTGGCACTGGAGTTATTATACTATACATATATTTTTTTCTATTTCTAAAAACAGGACAACACGACAAATGAATTATTGTTTTCATCAATGAAAAGATAGAACTCAGCCTCCACCTTTCCTCCAGCAAACATCCAGCCAGGAATTTGATAAATATTTACCAACATTTTATTAAAACATAATATCTAATTTAGATGTTTATTTTTCTCATAAATTTCCTGTGAAAATAGACTAAAATTAATTGATAGAAAATGTCCCATTAGGGACCCAAAAAGTATATCATCTTACTCGTATGTAGATGTGCCAAAACATCCATAATTCATTTTAATTAAAAATGCTTGTCGCACAAATTACAAATTCTGAATTTAATTTTAATTTTTAATAGTAGAGTGTGGGGGGAAAAGGAAGTCTAATCTCCTCACATCATCATAAAACCCCCTAACCCCTAAAACCTTTTCTCGAATCTCGTTATACTTTTTTTTAAATATTTCCAAATGAATTAATTACAAGATTAAAACTCATGAATGACATATGGTCCACATAATATAAATTTGCCAAAATGATAACATCCTTCCTTCCGCCTCTTTTATGTGCTCACTCTCTGTCCCACTTTGTTCTATTCTCGGTGCTTTTTCACATTTTGGAACAAGTTTTCCCATGAATTTTTTTACAGTCATTTTAAATTCAAATTAAATTTTCTGTGGTGATTTTTCTTGTTTTTGTTTGGGAATGTTTGGCGTTGGATTAATTAGGGAAATGTGATGCAAAATTTGCAGTAAAAGTTTTAAATTATTATTAGGTTGCATGTGCAGCATTCTTGTGGGGATATGGGGAAGAATGGCATATACGATGAGGGAAAAAATCATCATACGCTGAATCGAAAGCTGGAGTTTTCAAGTGTCTGGAATGTAAAACAACAGGAAAATTACAAACAAATACCATTCACAATGAAAATTTCGTATGGTATTTTACAGAGTACATCATTTTTGTCGGTTTTTTTCCCTAAAAATCTGGGGTTTTACAGAGTAGCCGAGTAAAAACAGATCCCTATAGTCCACGCTTCCATCGGCTGGGTACTGTACATCAAAACCCCTACGGGAAAAAAGTTATGTGTCCACGAGGGACTCTAATTGTTGTCGTAAATGACCAATTGATCACGGATGTTTGGTAGCAGATAGGGTAATCGTAGTATCCTTTCAAGCAGCAAAAATTGCTTCCTTCAGAGGCATTTTGAGAGTGAATGTGGTCAAACTTCTATGCCGGGGTAGTAACACAGTGAGACTATTCTAGATATTTCCTCTTTAGAATAACGTTTTTAGGAAAAGGTACAATGGTAGGTGTGGACAACTCATAAATTAATTTTCAGATGTGGACAACCCACAAACTTACCTCCAAGAAAGCCCTGTAACGAGCTACTATCAGCGTTACCACTAGTCTGTACGGGTTCAGAATTTAGCATGGAGTGTCTCAGTCATCTCTGGAGGCGACCCTTTTAAGTATATATTGGATATTCAGTTTAACTATAAATCATCCTAGTATATGAGTTAGGGAGTGCTCTCGGAAAGCATCCGGGTTATTCCGGTTCAAACTCTGAGCCCGTAAGTCGATGTCTTATTATGCATTTGTTTGGAACCCCGGTACTTTATTGTAGTGGGAATCCACTAGCACCTAAAAATAACAATTAGAAAGGCTATATGCAGAATGATGTCCGGAGCCAAGTAGAAAACTTAGTGTTGCAAAGCCGCTCTCATGTTTTTCAAAAGAAAGGAATGAGGTTATAGCATTGGTATTGTAGCTCTGGTACGTAAAAACTCGGCCCCTTTTCGGCAAAACCGCTTAGCATTGGGGTTGGGGTTGGTGAGGTTGTTGACTTGTCCATCTGCTAGTTTGTATCCAATTGTAATTCAATTGCACTTGATGCATGAGTGGGCAGAGAGGAGAAGCAACGCACACTGACAGATGCCGTTAATCTGAAGCTAAAGATGAAATCTGGGGTTTTACGACCAATCTAGTTTCCTTAACTTTTCTGTAAATTCCCGCGGGGACTTATTATAGTGTATGGTGTATTTTTACTTTAACTTTTCCTTTAAAAAAGTTAAAGAATAGTAATTAGTCAAAAAATTTAAATTGCCCATTTCACATTTAAAATACGTTTTTTACCTCTAGAAATCAGTTGCGATCAAAATTGGTTGCATGTCTGTATGTTGGTTTGTTGGTTTGTAGATTGTAGATTGTGTACTTTTTTTCTCCAACGAAAGCGGTCGCAATTATAGACCAATCGAACTGAAAATTTCAGGAAATGTTGAAATTTTCATGTTAAGAACCCTATTGTTTTTGGTAATAATCAGCAAAAGCCTACTATAGGCTCCCATACAAATGTAGGTGATTTCAATAAAACATCGAAATAAATTGTGATGTAATCAAACAAAATAACTGACATTTTGGGCATTGACACTAATTATTGTCTACCTATGATTTTTGAGCCCAATTGGCCAAAGCCTTCTATGGGCTCCCACAGAAATATTGATGATGGTAATGAAAACAAGTCAGAGCGGCTTGTAGGAGCGGAGGCAACAAAAAATAACTTGCTGAACGCTTCAGCACCTTCCTGTATCAGCTGGAGGTAGAGTCGCCATCCAGAGTAAATCAGACACCCCTAAATTTCTTTCCATTGAAAAATGGTCCAATAAACTCATTCTCAGTAGACGGACACAAAACAATAATCAAATCATACTTGTAAACTACACCCGATATAATATAACTCTTCAAACTAGAAAAGTTAAAGTCTAGAGTATTGTAATGGATCTGTTTATTTGAGATTGTTCTGATAAGTATTGTCAGAGTCCTCCTTGGAACTGATCGGAACAGATTTGCAAAAATTTAGGATAAGTATTGACCATGATGGGTGGTCAAATTCAATTTTTTTTGTAATCACAGTTCGAAACTCGGTATGGGCAATTTTTTTTATTCGATAGAAAATATCCTTTTTGATTCCAATTAGTTTAAAAACCCAAGGTCATGATATTTTCCTAATTACGAAACGGAATAATCAGCAGATGAAAATTCAGGTTACTTTTCCGTTTCTTAAGTGTGACAATGGTAAAAGTTTGGAGTAGGACTTATACTTACATCGACATAATACTTAAAAATACGTGTGATTTTAAATCGGACCTATACAGAGTATTCCAAAGAAATTTCAACCAACAATTCCACATTTCTGAGAGTTAATCTACTACCGTTCATCAAAATTTTTCCTTTCCCCAAACCACAAATAAATCGTAAAGTTGCTTTTCTAAATTCAAAAGATCACTTCAATAAATGTTAAAATAAAACCACATCGCCATTTTTTGTGGAGGTTAATCCGTGGTATAAATAAAAATAAGAAACCCTTACCCTTATATTCTGACCAGTAAATAAAAATCATCCCCTTAACGCTACAACAATTCCTTTTTTAGATTCTTTTTTCTTATTTTTGAATAAAAACACAACCTCTTCCCCTCATACAGTTCATCACACCTTTTAGCTTTTCTTTATTTTTCTCATCATATCTATAGATAGAAAATAAAAGCTTATGCTTTTGCATTCAGTAAAATTTGAAATTTTTAAGTCCTTCGAGAGAAGTTGTTCCAAATGGTCTGAAACGTGAAAAAAGATTGCTTGTGTGTTTGTCTGTCTGTGTCTCTGTTTGTTTGTAGGGCTGTGTATCTGTGTCTTCGATAACTCGCGTAATTCTCAACCGAACTGGCTGATATTTTGTGTGGAGGCTTTGCTCAACAAAATTACAGACGAGTTCGTTAATGGGGCCGAATCGGGGCACGGGATCTAAAGACCCCCATAAAAACTCACCAGAATTTTCCACAAATCTATTGATCGGATTGAGCTCAAATATGAAACATAAGCTTGTAGTAAGTACCCAAGAACAGTTCCTCAAAATGTTTGACCCAACATCTTGATCTGAGGCCTCCTATGTACTAGGAACTCCTAGAATTCTTCAGTTCCAGTGATAAGAATGAGGTCAAATTTGGAATATAAGGGGAAAATCACCGATACCCAACGTCAAAATGAAAATCTGAAAAAAATCAGGGGAATTGCTGATACCCATAGACAACTTTTCCGCATTGACGTTCTGGAATTTCAAAAATTTTTGAATTCGCTCCACCCTAATGTAAATGTTGNGGGAAAATCACCGATACCCAACGTCAAAATGAAAATCTGAAAAAAATCAGGGGAATTGCTGATACCCATAGACAACTTTTCCGCATTGACGTTCTGGAATTTCAAAAATTTTTGAATTCGCTCCACCCTAATGTAAATGTTGTTGGTGTTGGAATGTAAATGTTTTTGACATGTTTGAGCATTTTTAATAATGCTTAGAATTTTTTAATTTTTTTCTGCAATTGTCATTCGTGTTTTTAAAATATTTTTCATTTTTGGTATTTCTCATCTCAAAACGTTTTACCTGCCTATTAAACGAGAGTTGATTGGACATTTGAGAACTCTCAAACGTCACTTCGGTCTACACATGCAGAGGGTTGTTAAAGTGATTGTAGTGCAACGAAAAGATTTTTGAAGGCATTTTCTGAAACCACTAACTTAAGTAGTTGAACTAGCAAGCGAAGTTAAAAAAAACTAAACAAGAAGTTGAATCCTGGCCAGTACTTGACACTCTAAACCGCGAAAAGGCAACCCATAGTGACAATCGCAGTTTTTGATCATTATTTTTTAAAAAAATATGCTTTCAGGAAGATTATTTTTTAAAATTAATAATATTTTTCAGCAATTGACAATTTTAATGTTGGGCATTAATTCATTCATTTCCAATTAAAAATAATTTCATTGATTCTATTTTCCCAATATATCAAACAGATTAAATTGAGTGTCAAAGCAAAACATATTGAAATGGGGATTAAGTATGATGATGTGAATTGAATTGAAATAGATTAATAACTTTTCAACTCGATGCGTAATCAAGATCAGACCTCAAAACCTTGCCTGGCAGATGGTTCAAAATAGATACTTTGTGATCGCAAAAGTAATTTTTATCATTTTCGCCATATTTGTCCTATAAATGCCCTCATGGCTTGATCGGTAGCGCGTCTGCCTATCAACCAGAGGGTAATGGTTCAAATCCGACCTGTGACGATCTTTTTTCAGCGTTGTCGAGAAGGTAGATTGCTTTCTGTGCACTATTATTAATGAATAATAGGGTATACAAGGTAATTTCCGACATGTATCGTGAGAGCCAGTATATTTATGATAGATATACTTGCTGCAAAAACTTAAGTATGGGATAGAAGGCGTTCGAATGGCGTTCGTATCGAAGAGGTTAGTCAGTTTCGTCGCAGCAAAAATTGAACACGACTTGATGGGCTCAATGAACTGATAACTCATTAGCATAACCATAAAAGTTGTGGTGGTTCGGAATCCACTATAAGCTGTAGGTCCACTAATACCTAGGAAGTTCTCTGAAATATGAGGACTCGCCTGGTCCCAATAGGGTACTATAGGCCTTATTATTATTAGTTTATTATTTGCCATAGTTGATTTCTTGTAGTATTCAAACGCGGAAAATGAACAGAAAAACTTCAAACCAGTTCCAGCTGATGATTTTGGTGCGATTTATACAACCAGTCATTTTGGGGTTCAAGTGTAAGAAGTCATTTGTAGAATTGAACACAATTATGGCTACAAAAATATAAAATATTTACTTTTGCTCAATCAAACTCATTTATGCAAATGCAGTCACCGCTCCGAGGACTATAATGATGATGCATAAATTTACATGTCCTACACTACTCAATATTTTCTTCTTAGAAGGAGATGGAAAACAGAAAGAAAAGTCGTCCGTTCTATTTTCCGTTTATTCAAAAAGCATCGTAAGATGACGACAGGCTATTTACCTTCAATATATGTAATATAATATGTTTTATTATTTTGTCGTATAAGTATTCCAAATATTCCAGGAAGGAGAGCATAAAATATATGTTTCAGAATTATATTTTTCAAATATCCTTCTGTGACAGGTAATTTCAACCTTCTGAAAAAGTACAACTTTTCAAACGAACAGACAATATTGATTTGTATCCTTTTCAAAGGCAATTTTCTTTATTTTTTTTTTATTTTTGACACAGACAGTCAACAACAAAAATATCCATGACTGCAGATTTAGGGATTTTCTTTTGGAGACGTAAAAATGTCCACTCGAACACGTAATAATGCGACATCAAGTATAGTGTTGTGTCATCGTTCCATTCAATAAAAAAGAAGGACAAAAGAAGAATGAAAACGAGAAAAAGATTAGGGTGCAGCGTCAGAAAACGAGATAGTAAATAATAAATGAATTATTCATTATTTTGTACGACACAAATAAAAATACCTATTGATTTTCCAACTTGAGGATGTTCAACTTCATGAAAATATTACGTGAATCCTTTTTTTTGTGGTGTAAAAGCGTAAAAATCTTTCTGACACAGATTTGCAATTTAATTTATGGCGCCATTTTGTACGTAACATTGAATTAAGGATGCAAGGATAGGTCAATGCTTTCGCTAATAAATCAATCCCGGAATATGGTTTCGAATGGACTTTATGGGGCGAGCATGGATTTAAATTTTTTGGCCCGCTCCTCGCTCGGCATGAAAGTTTTTAAGTGCTTTTTGCCGAAAATATGAAACAAGATTATGATTTATTTTTAATCTATTTTACAGAAAATTAGGTTAGTGAGTTTAATATAGGGTTAAAAGCATCAATTTTTCATCGGGTTCTTTTGGTTTTTCGGGTGATAACTTAATTAAGTGATAGGGATTCAAAAGGACACTGATTTGGAGAGACATTTTTCGTTAATTTAACTTCATTGAAAAACGTAGGAAACCACAAAGTGGATTATGTAGCTTTTTTCATATTTATTGCATATTTTGTGATAGGAACTGGATTTAGGCTTCGACAAAAATGATATTATATGTGCAAACTTTGAAGGGGATCCCCAAAATTAACACGGGAACTACAACTCTTTGGGCACTTGCCATAAACTTATATTCCAAATTTCAGCTCATTCCGATCACTAGCTAGTAGTCACGAATTTCGGAAGTTCCTGATACACAAAGGTCCCCAGATCCCGATGTCACAAGGTCAAACTCTTTTAGGAACCGTTCTTAGGTACTTACTACAAGACTATGTTCCAAATTTGAGCTCATTCCGATCATAACCAGCAAAACCGGTTGAGAATTACGTAATTTATGGAGGACACAGACACACGACAGACGACAGACAATACACACAGACATTTTTTCGGGCTGTTTTTCACGTTTCAGACCATTTGGAGCAATTTTTCCCGAGGAACCAAAATAAATCTTTTTACTGAAATAACTTTTCTTTGAAAGAAAGAAAGGAAGCTAAAAGTTTGTTAGTTATATTTAGTAAATATATATTCAGGGCTAAGTGGGGCATACAAAAGTCAGTTATGGTCACCATTTTCAATTCAGTTCAGTTTTCATTATCTAGAAGGTTTTCATTCTAATAAAAAACAAAACATCATGCTTCCAACTACACGTATGTAGTAAACTTTGAAAAATCCTACAATCTAATAAGGACTCAAAATCAAAGGACTAATCATTTGAAATAATCCATGTCCGTTGCCAAAAACCAAATCGATATGGAAGGAACGCAACGATCTGTATTTGGTGAGATCAGGCAAAAACCCGCTGAAACCATAACTCTGACCACTACCGATAATAAATAATCTATTTGAAATACGTTTAAAAAAAAAACTTCAGAATGGGCCAGAAGACATAACAAGGTAATTTTGCAGCGTCATACAAAGCAAAACTGGTACAGTACATTGAAAGCACTTGGTTGGTAAGTGCTACACCACCCACCGTCTTCAATAGACTTGGCTCCTTCCCATAATCATTTGTTTTCGTCGATGGCTCACGCACATGCTGCGCAGCACTTCAAACCGTACGAAGAAGTGGAAAATTGGGTCTCTCAATGTTAAAGAAGTTTTATAGCGATGATATCCATAATTTGTCAGAAAGGTTGGAAAAATGTGTATCTAGCGATGGAATTTATTTTGAATAAAATATTTTTGGTTTTAGAAAAGGTCGGAAATCAACCGGTACACCTGGTTGGAGCCCACAAATCCCGATGTCCCAGAGTCAAACTTTTTTAGGAACTGTTCTTGGGTTCTTACCACAACATCATGTCCAAAATTTGAGCTAAACTTCCAGATCTCTGTGGAAGTAGAATATCTCTGTCTCTGTTCGAATCCGAAAAATAATCTTCAGAAGTCCGCACAAAGCACCAGGAAGTCCTCAAAATCTCATCAAAAGAGTTTTAAAAAGTCCATGAAATTACAAAACAACCTCATGACGGCCATAAATTCAGAAATCTTGCATATTTCTTCAAAATGGTAGTAACATCATGCAACTTTCACCCCAATATCTGGTGCTTTTTACTTGTTTTGTTTATTTTTATTCCGACATAGGAAAAATCTCAACGTTTATTAAATTTTGGTTAAGCTCCTGCCATAATGTCGTCTTACGACATGCTCGCTCCACACATACAATTTTATAATCATATTATCCGAAGCGAGTGAAAAACATACTTATTCATATAAATTCGCCTCGATTACGAGCATTTGAAACAAGAGACGAGTAAAAAAATGGCATAAGAATATAATAAATAGGATCATCATTTTAGCATAAACCGAATAAATTGTATCATTCTCTGAATACGTGTTAAAAATTTTCAGACAATTCCTTTCACATGAAAAATGTCATAATCTTGGCGAATGGATTTGCTTACAGACGTTGGATGAATACGAAATTAGCTGTTTTTTTTTTGCATTTTGCCTACCAATAAAAATCGGGAAATGTTTAATTAATCTCCCTCTCCCCTTTTTATCGTACAAATCAAAATACACAAGACAAATACTAATTTCGGTCAGAGATATAACGAGGATGTTTTTGTGAGCTCAACAATTTAAAAGGATTGCAAACCTATATTATGGAGGTTCTTAAGACAAAGTATTCTGCAACCCTACGATCGTCCGTGTTTTCCACATATTTTGCTAACCACACATGATTAATCTAAAATCTTGGTATTGTATGATAGCTGACCGCAGTACCTTTCACTTACCTAAGCATTAAGGAGCTTGCTAGTCCAGAGATAATGGACCTGAAGTACCTAAAATGTGGGAATTGTTGTTGTTAGCAAAAAATGTTGAATTTCTGCATTTTTGGTGCTTTAAGTCTATTATCTCTGGACTAACCCGATCCCTAGGCTTATGTAAACGTATCAATTGAAAGGTATTAAGGTTAGCTATCATACAAAACCAAATGCTCATATCTAAGCAACCAAGAAGAATTGGAGGATGGTACTGCTGCAGAATAACGGTTTGACTCAAAAAACAGTACAAGGGGTTTTCGAGTCAGAAACCTTTTCCGAACCACCTTGTATTTCGTTAAGTTGGTATGTAATGTTACATATCACGATAATAAGAGTGAAATGTGTTGTGTGCCCATTGATTTTCAACTGGTTAATTGGTAGTGGTACTACTTACTCAGGTTGTGCTTGCTGATGCTGAACTAGACAGTCTGCTTCGGACCTAGCCTCTATTGTTCTGATTTTTACGTTTGCAGTTGGGCTTACTATCTCTCTTATTTTGTCGTCAATAGTCTAGCAGTTACTGTTTCTGCCAGATTGATCATCGACCTATTTCTAAGTGATTCTTTGTCACGAACCTTGATTACCACTGTGCCAGCATCTTGCTGTCACAACTTGCACTGAAAACTTGGAAAACTCTAAAATTTGAATTCATTGAACCCTTAATAAGAGTTCAAATTAGCAGGAAAGCGTTCATATGGCATTTTTTAGGGTTCATTGGACTATGAAACGCTGCTTTCTCAAACCCTAAATAAAGTAGGTAGACTTTACCAAAAATTTTACTACTTTGAACCCAAAAAGGGTTCGGCAGATTTTGTCTGTGTCCTTGATCAATTCGAAGTAGACTGATGAGTTGCTTGTTTCAGCTTTGGGAAGCTGTAGACTTTTCATGTCGTAGGCTTTTTCACTATCTTGCCTTAGTTTCTTGACTACTTGGGTTGGGGTACGTCAGTCGAATGCACGCATTATCTACGAAATTCCGTTTGAGTTCTTTTCACTCTAATTTGAACTTGACCTTACTGTCTTTTTTTTTAGTTTAGTTAACTCTAAAAAGGAGTAAGATGAACTCAAAAAAGGAGTTCGCACAATTTTTTTTTGCAAATCCTAAAACTAACTTAAGCATTATATTATACGTTTGTTTTAAAAATTATAGCAGAGAAAGTCTTTTGGTCAAACTCTTTTGAGTTCATTTAACTCCTTGTTAGAATTGATGGAATTCTTAAAAAATACAGTCAACCTTGTCCAGTGCTGATTTTTTCAACACTGAAAAAAGGGGCTCGTTGGCACTCTAAAACTCAGATTTGAGTTCGTTGTTAGGGTTCAAGCTAGCCAGAAAAAGTTCATGTGATCTCGAACTCGAAAAAGGTCCAAACATCTTTATTGAAATTTTGGCTACTTTGAACCCAAAATGGGTCCATCGAATTAAAGGAGAAGAGTGTCTGCAGTTTTAACTACTGACTCTGCCTTTCTGTNATCGAATTAAAGGAGAAGAGTGTCTGCAGTTTTAACTACTGACTCTGCCTTTCTGTTCCGCTGTGTGTATTGACAATTTCTTGGAACGACTTCTTGGCTGTAAACACATGAAATTCTTTCAAATGGGAGTCCGGTCTCCCTTATGAACCTTTCACTTTCTGGCCACTCGCACTTGACAAAACTTTGTCACTTATTACTAACATTTCAGTATTCTGCTTAGATGATTTGTGCCAATACGTTGTCTGTCTTGCTGAATGCCCAGTGTTCTTGACGCCTAAATGGATTTTGTGTGCTTTTTTTGTACTACTATTGCATCGTATCTCTTTTCATAACTAGGCCAGCTTCAATGCTCAACACGTGTCTGATTTTAAAGTACTCTTTCGATAATTTGGGCATTAACTTTACAGAACGAGTTTGATCAGTTCCTACAATGGTTTACTGGCTACCGTGACTTCTTGCAGTGCTTTGATCCGTATATTGTGCGCATGTATTTGGAGGTATTGCATGTTTAGAACTCTTTCAGCGTGACATCAAAGTCACAAGTTAGTGTAGATGTCATATTCACTCTTCGCGTTCAGAGGCACCTTGGACAGTATGTCTGTGATCATCATTTCTAAGTGAACTTTAAACTGCAGCATAATTTTTCGCAGCAATGCTTCAGTTGTGGAGTCGATGGATACTTAGAAGAGAAGCTTATGATCTGATAGGCTTTAATTAATTGATACTGCTTGCTCATGGTTATGAAATTGTAAATTATGCTGTTAAAAGTATGCTGTGTCAGGTGGCGTTAGTTGTTAAGTCTTACTATGTATATGTTATCAGCTATCAAATCTCAATGAATAGAATATATTTGACAAACCACCAATAATAAACCGTTTTATCTGGCCACCTTATAAAAATTAAGTATTTTTCAAGAAAATATTACCCTATAAACTCTAAAAATGAGTAATTTGCATCTTTCATCTCATAAAAAATATTATGCCTCTACCTCTTTTCCGGCATTATCTTGAGAAAAAAATAAATTTATAAAAAGGCACAACAAAGTCTATTAATAGAGGCTTTAGATAAATTTTTCCGAAAAAATCCCATTAATTTAGAGCCATAAAGCAAAAGTGCCATAAAAATAATTTATTACGTTATTATGACGCCTGTAATAACAAAATAGTAGTTAATTTTTACGACCATTTTAATTTTAATTCTGTACCATTTAAATTTTATAGTTGTTTTGCGGATTTTTTAATCCTGTTTTATACATTTTTTTCAGGACGATTTTTGATTGCAATTTCTCTTTCTGCATACTTATGTGTTGTTGAGGATTTTATGTACCGAGAAGAATCGCGATATTATTTATGATTTGTATTTTTGGGGCGGGGTGTGGGTTGCACATTTATATTAAACAACATAAAAGAAAATAAAAGTT
>JXPH01016905.1:0-13550 GCA_001014845.1 Mochlonyx cinctipes
TTTTCCATTGTCAAAATAAGCGTGTAGAAAATTTTTAAAGTTCAGTCACATTAGTCTTTTTTTATATTTTAAATACTTTAGACACTTTATAGACATTGTATAGATACTTTATAGATACTTTACAGGCACTTCAGACACTTGGCGCACTTTAGACACTTTAGACGATTCAGAATCATTAGCGACTTTAGCCAGTTGATCCATTTTTGAAACTTGAGCTGTGTCTAAAGTTTCTCAAGTTTCTCAAGTTTCTAAAATATATTAAGGGGCTAAAGTTTATAAATTGTTTAAAGTGTCTAAAGTACCTAAGAATCTAAATTGTCGATAACGGGTCTATAAAATATCTGCAGAAAGTCTATAAAGTGTCTATAGTATTTAAAATATATAAAGGCTCTGAAGTGACTGACACATTCTAAACATGTAAGACACTTTAGACGCTTTAGGTAATTTAAACAATTCACAAGTTATAGACACTCTAGAAATTTCCAACATTTTATACATTTTAGACAATTCGTAGATGCTTGACAATTGTTGTTAGACAATTTGTAGATGCTTTAGACTTTTCAAACAATTTAGAAACTTTAGAGACTTTGGACACTTAATACATTTAAGACACTTGAGAAACTTTAGCCACTGTAAACACGTTAGACACTTTAAACGCAGTGTATACATTTTAGGACGTTTTATAGATACTTTAGTCCCGTGACGAAAATCACCAATGAAATCAAATTAACTTTATCGGTCTATAAGTCACTCAACAAAAGATGTAAAATTTTTTACTAAATATGAAACCATAAGCATGTCTCATGTGTCGACCTTATGAATAATAACCTCACAATTATTACTGAGGAGTGTATCAAGTGTAACCGACCACTGTACGTAGTTTTCGTTGACTTCCAGAAAACTTTTCACCTGCTAAAGCAGGCTGCAACTTGGAAGAGTTGAACCGATAAAGGAGTTTCAGCAAGAAATTATTGATCAGATCAAGGCATTTTATAACAACTTCACTTGTCACATCATATATCAGAATAGGTTCACCAACCCTATTCCTGTGAAAAATGGTGTTTGACAAGGATGCTTTCTATCTCCTTGGTACCGACGAAGAAGCCGCATCAAAACTGCGAGAACAAGTGGCGCTCAGGCATCAAATCAAAAAGAGCAACCTTCAATTATTCCGAAGCACATTGCTGTATGCGTATGAAACATGGAAAGTGACTGAATCAGATAAGATGGCCTCGATCGATTACTAACATCGAGTTATGGCAGCAATATGGTATGACTAGTATGGAAATAGAAATTAGGCGATGCAAATTTGGATGGAACAGGCACGTGCTATGACGAGGTCCAACGGAACCTGAATTAGTAGCAAAAGAAGCTTTAGAGTTCTGCCCTCGAGAAAGAACTCGTTTCAGAGGTAGACTCCGCCAAACTTAGTGCCGTTCCGTTTAATCAAAGTTGGGTGTACGTAATGATGTATGGGGTGAAATTATAACAACCAATAGAAATCGAACGAGATGGAAAAATACTATTGATCAGCTGGGTCCCACTAGGGGCCATAGGCTTTGCCTTAAGTAAGTAAGAAGCCATTACCGAAATTTTCTACACGTAGTGTGGACTTACGTGTTAGGAGGACATTTGGTACAAATTAAATGGTAATTTTTCTTCTACTTTGATATTGGTACAAGGTCTTAACCACAAAAGTTTGTAACTAGAGATAATTTTCAGTCTCTGTTACCATAATCTATAAATCTTCGACTTTTAGGAATTTGATACGTCAAGTGCACCCTAATAGGCCTTATGAGAGTTTAATTAGTACAACCGTTTAATCATTCAATCATTCAATTGTTCAATCAATTAATCAAAAAATCGTTTACCAGATTAATCTATTAATCGATTATTAACAGTTCTATTTCAATTTAAGTTTTGATTAATCGATGAAACATGTAAATTTTGTTATTGTTCTTATTTTTAATGTTGAAACATGAAATTTTTTGAAGTATGGAAGATTGATGATCAAAAATATAATATAAAACTCTAATATGAAGGAAGTTATGTACATAATTTACATTAACTATAAAAAATAATATTTATATAGCACTACATTTCATGATGCTTCATAATTAAATACATTCTCACATGATAATTACATACTTTGAACTAATTATCTTTTCAAACATTTCATGTTTGTATTTCATATTAATCAAAATTATATACATTTTAAACAATTTTTATACTTTTTATAATAGATGCTTTTAGAGAAACACAAATAAATTTACATACAATTACAATTAAGTTTTCATGAGCTGAAAAATGTGTTCCTGTCGCATCCGTCGATCATGATCATCATTTTTTTTACGACACTCGCTGTGCTGGGGCGGCCATTTTGCATTTTTCGGTTGATTTTTTTAAATGTCCGCTTCTCATGAAATTTATGGCAAAAAAAAAATTCATGTTGAAAACTCATAATTTATTAAGCATCAATCAAGCTCTTATTATAATAATGGAACTAATTTAAAAGTATAAACATGATAATTTTTTGAAAAGTTTAATGCAATATAAAATGCATGAAAATGTATAACACGAAAAATGAATTACTAATTTATTGCACTCAGTCAGTCAATGTCACTTAATTGCATTATAAAATTATTATTTTTTTGATGTTTATTCGTAAATTTATCAAAAACTTATATTTGACGTGTTTTATTAATTTTTTTTATAAATTTTAAATTATGTTATAATAGTAGAATATGCATTTCTATTCTACTTAAATGTACGACAAAATGTTTTTGTTGCCACAGGACAAATAGTGTAGAAGAAAATGTGAAAATCTGGTGCAAGAACATAGGAAACCACAAAATGGACTACCTATATAGCTTTTCTTATTTATTTATTATACGTTTGTAACGGGATTTCCAGGGACGAAAAGTCGGGCAAATGAAATAACAGGTTTTAGGTATTTTGGTTATTATATTTTATTGGTCTATCACAAAATCTAAACCTCATTTCCCGGTTGCAATTCCGGATCTCCCGTTCAGGGTCAGCTCCCGTCTCGGTAACCGGCTCTCTCTGGGAGTTCGAGACTGGTTTGTGTTGGACCTGTAAGGGAGAGAATTAAATCATATATATGATTAAATTATGTCCTGATTTGTCGACTATCACGGTAGCGAAAAACCAGAGAATAAATGAACATCGAAAAAACTTATACCACAGACCTTGGAGTAAAGCTAGGTTGGGGTTTGATTGACGCGTTATCGTCAACCCCAAATGGCGCCTGCGGCTTTTCTACTTGCGGCCAAGATTTCAGCTGCTATTCACTTCAGAACTGGTCTCTTCTCCAATCAGCTGTTTCTCACTTTCCTTTATTCCTCCTTGCCTTTTTCTTCCTTCCTTCTTTCCTTTTATTAATAACTTAACACCTTTTTCCGAGCTGGGACGACGTCTTGTCGGTTCAACTCATCGATGTTAGGTTAAAGAAAGCTGCGTTTTTGGAACGCGTCCCGATCCTCCTGCCTTTGTGGTTTGTTCAGCGCCTTATATTATTTTGCGTACACTACATCCCCTGTAGTGTTGGTGACGGGTAGATGGAGGGAAAATTTTGACTATGGGTCCAAACTAATTGTTGGTACGTTAGACCATGGTGTGCTCATTTTTGTGTCCATAAATAGTGGGATTGTGGACACAGTTCACTCATGAACGTCACCAGAATACAAGTTAATTCCATCCTGTTGAGACAATTTGGGTCTCGGCGTAGAATTGTCTCACACGTTTTATGATAAGTACTCAATTTAGATTCGGTCAAAGATCATGAGTGCAAATTTTGCACAGATCCCGTTGTCCCAGTGCCAAGCTTTTTGAAGATTTGTGCTTAGATACTAACCAAAAAAATATGTTCCATATTTGAGCTCATTGCGATCACTAAAACTGAAGAATTCTGGGATTTCCTGGTTCATAGGAGCCCTCTGGTCTTGAACTCCTTACAGCCTACGTGTTTAGGAACTGTTCTTGGATACTTACCAAAAGCTTGAATTCAAAATTAGAGTTCATTCCTATAACTAGAACTTAATAACTCTGGATATTCTCGGTTCATAGGAGCCGCCAGATGTAGAAGTTCCAGGGTCAGTTTTTAGGAACTATTCTTGTATTTAACAAAGGTTTAGGTTCCTAATTTGAGCTCATTCCAATCATTAGAACTCAAGATTCCTGGAAAATTCTGATTTGTTTGTATGGGGGCTCCAGATGCCGTGGTCTGATTTGTCCCATCAACGAACTATTCTTTACTTTTCTTGAGCAAAGCCGTGACATAAAATTTCAGCAAAATTGTTGAGAGTTACGGGAGTTATCGAGGACAGTCTGATATACAGACAGATAGACAGATAGATAGACAGATAGATAGACAGACAGACAGACAGACAAACATACAACTATACAGACCGACAGATATACAGACCGAAAGACAGACAGTCAGAAAGACAGACAGACATACAGACCGACAGATGGAAAGACAGACAGACTGGCAGGAAGACAAACATATAGATTTTTCTTCGCGTTTAAGACCATTTGGAGTAGCTTTTCTCGAGGAACCAAAATTTTCCAAATTTTACTGTTCACATAAGCTTTTATTGTCTATCTATGAGAGAACAAAGACAGCAAAAATCTTTTGACCATTGTTTTTAAAATTATGTGGCTTCACAAATGTAGTAGAGTTTGCATCCTCATCTACAATTTTTTTCTTCTGAAAAATTTTGCAGCCTTTGGCAGAGGGGGAAAATTAAATATGCATTAATACAATTTTTATCCTCAAAAATAAACTGAGTAACAAATTTTCCCAACATTTACATACCTTTTGAACATTCATAATAGCAGCCCGAGTCTCCCCAGAAGAAAATAAACAGCAATAAAGTTCCACATTTTTTTGCCAGATAAGCATCATCCCTTTAATACTATTTTATTGTTTGTTTGAGACCTGGGTAGTCGAGATTAAAATTATTTTTTCTGCACATTTTTCACACAAATTTGAGGTTAATGTTTCCTGGATGGAAATATTTTAAATTAAAATGGGGATCTTTTTTGTGGACGTGACGGCGGGCTTGTAATTTACGCTTGGGTTGAGAGTGGAGAGAAAGGATGATTAAAAATTTAACATAACTATGACCATTCTTTACATTTTCAGCCTTAAATTAATGCCATGCTATGAGATAGAGTTGGAAAGTAAACTGTAGATTTAATTTGCCTAAGTGGATTTGTTTTTGGCTGAGAATTATGAATAATAATACTTTATGTTGGTTAATTCAATTAGCAGTTTTCTCGTTTTACTATTATCCTCAGTTTTTCAAATTTGAGCTCATATCGCGCATTAGAACTAAAGATTTTAGAAAAAAGCTTGTGAGGTGTGAGCTCCAGTACCCATGGACCAATTTGTCCAATCAACAAAGTTGTCTTTACTTTAGTCGAGAGAAGTACACGAATAACATTTGCCCGAAAACTTATACCCGAATGGTACGTTTGCCCGAAATCTTTTAACCGAATGGTACGTTTGCCCAAATAACTTTTGCCCAAATAACTTTTGCCCGAATGGTACGTTTGCCCGAATAGTTTTCCCAGAGTTTTCCCTTCTTTAGAAAAGATTTAAAAAAATATTCAAGTCTTAACTATGGCGAAACTTCTTTTCAAAGAAGGGTGATCCTTCAAATGGGCTCTGTTACGCACTAAAAACTTCATTCGGGCAAAAGTTTTTCGGGCAAACGTACCATTCGGGCAAATGTTAACATTAGCTAACTTCGTGATAGATTTTTAAATTTGTGTATAAAATGAGAAAACAATAATGTTTCAGAAATATGTATCTAAACATGAAAATGTTGGCAAAAAATTAAGAATGTGCATGTATGAGAATGTGCTGCAGAAATATTACAATATGTATTATAGCAAACAGAGTGTGCAAATTATGGGAATGTGTATTTAAATATTAAAGATTGTGTATCTATTGTGAACGTGTATCAAATTATTGAAGAACGTAATCAAATTATGACAATGTGTATCAAAACATAGGAATGTGTGCCCAAAAATCAAATTTGAATCAACACTTGACAACCCAGAAGAAAATAAAACCGTACTGTTCGCGTACAGTACGTGGGTAGTAAAACAGTACGGTTTTTTCTTATGGGAATAATGATAGTACAAAATCACAATGTGTAGCAAAATATGAGAATGTGTTGGAGTTTCAAAATATGTGTTCTAAAATATCACAATTAAATGTTCGTTAAATTTTGACAATGGTGGGCCCGAACCCCTATTGTAGTGATACACACCATACTTCCCAAAGACCGTTGGCCCATTATGGTGCTCCCCCGATTCTATGTATATTATCCTTCTATCAAGAGTTTTCTACACAATGCAATAATTTGATGCCCAATTTAATAATTTGCAACACACTTTAAGAAATTGAAACACAACTCAAATTTGATACACATTGTCAAAATTTGAAACACATTTAAAAAATTTTAAACCCACCGTGAAATTTTCATACCAATTGTTAAGAATATCAACACAATTTCAGAATTTGATAAACATTTTAAAAGTTTGAAACATAAAGTTGAAAAGGTTTGATACACATTGTTAACTTTTTGCTACAAAATAGGTAGGTAAAACGTGTTGAGATAAGAAATACCTAGATAAGAGAATATTTTATAATCACGAATGGCAGATTTTTTTGAAAATCAAGCATTTTTAAAATATTATAAAATTTATAAAATTTATTCCGCAATCAGCTGTCAAATTTGTCAATCTGTTTTACTATCTCGGGCTAGGGATTTTCAGGTCCATATGAAATGTCTCATCAAATAACATCTTATGTTAAGTTTTACACAAATATGTATGCTTTAAGGTTTTTGCTTTTCCAGTCTTCAAATATTTAAAAAAAATCTAATATATGGTAGATTATTTTTCTTTGTGAGTGTAAAAAAATACAAAAATATTGAATTTGATTTTGGAATAACGTTTTACCTATCTATTCAATTATTTGATACGCATTTAAAATATTTAACGCTGAATTTGATCCAAAATCTGAGAATTTGGAACACTAAACAAGACTTTGCTACTCAAAATAACATTTTGCTACACATTTTGAAAAAATTGGCTACACATTTTTAAAGTTTTGATACACATTGTTCAAGATTTACACACATTTCTCAAGATTTGATACAAATTTTGTAATTATTATGCTAGCGCTTTCTAATAAGCATATAGATATGATAGCCGAAATGCTAAAAGAGAAGGTCGTAGTACTATAAAAGACGCTCTGGATACATGCATACAACTTTATTTGCTTATAGAGAGAGCTTGTATAAACATAGTAGGCAAAACTCTTGGCGAGCATATTAACAAAATGAAGAAGATCAAAAGAACGGTGAAACGTAACGCCAACTCCAACAAACTCACAATTCAGGATTGGGAACAAACACAGTCAAGTACGGCAAGTCCCATAGAATTGATATCAGAAACCGATGGAATAAAAGTAGCGTAACGAAGATTCCTCGATTTATATGAAATAGTTAGCAAAATTAAAAATGGTAAGGCCCCAAAAGTAGAAAAAAATTACGGAGAATTCATGATATATGCGGACAACACGACATGTGCCATCTATTAGAAAAAATTTACCGGACAAACGACCTTCCACACGAATGGAAGAAAACTATTGAATTACCAATTCAACAAATACATCAACCGAAAACATTGCATCGCAACACTACAGGAAAATATATTTGTGCAGTATTGGGTAGAAAGTATTCACGATTTGGTACCTACAAAAAATGAACTAGAACCAGAACCAGAACCAGGACTACATAGGCGATATTAGACCGTATCAAGCGGGATTTTTAAAAACAGGTCCACGAACGATCACATATTTGTAGTCAGACGGATAATGGAAGAGCAGTGGAACACGGGCAGGAGTCTTTTAATCATGGTGCTGGATATCGAGCAAGCGTTCGATAACGTTGAGTTAAGTGGCCTGGCTGATATTCTTCAGGTAAAAAAGGTGCCGCTTGAACTAATCAATAGAGTTTTAGAGTTTTAGAGGAAGGGACAACTAACCAAGCCGTCCAAGAGCATCAAAGGCATAAAACAAGTGTGTTCTGCACATTGTCCTCATACATATTCAACCTAGTGATGGACAAAGTAATTATGGAGGTGAACAGACGATCGGGTGGTTGAGTGGTTAGGATACTAGCCTATCATCCACTAAGTTTGGGTTCGATTCCCGAAAGCTGCTCTGTGTTCAGTTGAATTAGAATGATGATATTCAGTTTGTAGTAAATCTGCATTATCGATATTTCTATAAATAGAACACAGTATAGTCAGACTGTGAGATATGCCTACATCAACTGCTATCGATAGTTATACAACCTATGATTGTGGTGGTATATGTGTATTTAGTGTAGTTAGGTTAGTCAGATTTCTTGAAATAAAAATTGAACCCAACTTGATGGGCTCAATGAACTGGTAACTCATTAGCATAACCATTAAAGTTGTGGTGGTTCGGAATCCACTATAAGCTGTAGNTCAGATTTCTTGAAATAAAAATTGAACCCAACTTGATGGGCTCAATGAACTGGTAACTCATTAGCATAACCATTAAAGTTGTGGTGGTTTGGAATCCACTATAAGCTGTAAATCCACTGAATACCTAGAAAGTTCTCTGAAATATGAGGACTCACCTGGTCCCAATAGGGTTCTATTATAGAGGCCTTACTATTATTATTAATTATATTTATCATTACAGACACATCTGAATCCTCTGCATTGAACATCATGGTAGGCTAACATTACCAACCATATTAGCTAACGCAGACGATCTGCTAATCTTAGCTGAAAATGAAGCAGACATGGAGCTAATTCTTAAGGTGATTGAAGATTTGCTTGTATCGGTGAAGTTAAGCTTAAAGATGAAAAGTGCCAGTTGTCAATTCGAGATCCCATGGATGAAAATGTTACTTCAGCTAAAACCTTCAACAACAAGATAAACAGAACCTGCAGAATCACTAAATACTTGGGAGCTACTTTAACGGAAAATCTCAACAGGCCATGAACTACTCGGTTGAGATGTAAGAACACACAAAAAGCTTCAAAAATGGTGCTAGAATTTTGCAAAAGAAACGAACCGTCCTGGGAGCTAGGTAGAGTAATGTATCAATCAGTTTTACAACCAATGCAATGTCGTATGAAGTGGAATTGGCAGTCCATAGAAAACGGAATTGTACTTCTCTTCGCAAGTATGAAAGGCAGATGACGAAAAAAATCGCTGACCACTTTTTCGGGTGCCTTGAAAGTTTTTTACAGAGAGTTTTTACCCGTATTTACCTTATATATCAATATGCAGTCTTGCAGCGTTATCAATCAATGGAAATAAAAATGAAACTTAAGCAGGGAGCAACTCTGCTTTTCTCAAAACACAACATTAAATCAAACCGCACAATGACGTCTCCCAAAAATAACAAGCATAAAAGAGCATTTAAAGTGACGCATCCTCACACTCAAAATATCCCCCAAGATTCAATTTAGATTAAAAGTGTTATTTAAAAAGTCATTGAGGAAGACAAGAAATCCAATTAAACAAATTTCGTTTAAAATCTCTTCCACAAGAGCATTAAATTAAATTTAATTTCTTTTACATTTTTTTACAGTATAACCGAAACCGAGGCGTTCAGCGACCATAGCAGAAGACATGGATTTCATTTGGAGATGGCGGCTTGTGAAGGTGCTGTGATGCTGTGCTATACTGTACTTTATGCTTAGCATCAGAGGAGAACAGAAGAATGAAAATAAGTACGGAATGGAATGAAGATGATGATAATCCATTTAACTTTAAAATATATTACATGATTTTAATGGTTTCACAAATATTTTTTATCTAATTTGTTAAGTAAATAAATCTACAATAATTACAATAAAGTCACGTTTATATATCGTAATGGATGATACCCATTAAGTTGTTTTGAATTTTTGTTTTTAATTCTTTATAATGTTAATACCAACAATTTAGACTGTTAATTACCAAAAGTCGAAAAATTCTTTTGTTAATTAATTTATTGTATTTACTAATGGCTAATAACGCCATTTCCTGCGTCGAAAATAACATCGATTCAAAGTAGAAAGTGATGACCCAAACACTAGCTTAATGTGTCGCCTGACAAGTGAACAAAATATCTCGTAAAACCGGCAGTTGAGCGTGAAATATGGGTTTATTTATTCAGAAGCGTCCGGATTATTATAAAGTCAATTAGGCACACATATTTTCGGCAGCAAATTGACTAAAAATAATTTTAAAGCCATTTCTCATACTGACAATCAGGATTTTCATACTTTTTCAGTGAGTTTATTTAAAAACGTTTTAATAACTCAACTTCAGCCTGATTTATAAAAAATCTTTAAACTTTTCGTCATATCCATCGTCGTAATATTTGGGTGGGAAATCATCAATGAAGGTTGAAATTTAAACACCTGAAAAAATTAAAATTAACTTGAACATTTTAAATATATTTAAAACTTTGGATACTTTAGACACTTTACTTTAGACCCTTTAAACTCAAACTTGGCTGCAGACATACTAGGCCCTCACAAACAAGAATACTTGTTTGGGACAAACAATGTCTTGTTTATACTAAAAAAAATTATTTCACCTTGTTCATATCGAAGGGTCCACGAATAGTTGAGTGATTAACTCTGGAACATAAGAAAATAGAGTTGCGACGCGACGCTCCTTCGAGAGCTAATACCATAATAACTAGCATCTCCTCAGCATGTCGGTGATACGCCTGGCGTATCTGTTACCACTGAACACATCAAGGCGTGCAGAGGTAGGTTGCAGTCAAAATTCTAAAAGCCGAAGGTGCAAAATGTTCCATTTCCTCCAAATTTGCCTTTGCAAAGGCTCAGGTGGTAGACGCACCATCAAACTTTGGAAACTTAGGGCCAATTCTGCATTGCTTTCCGAGACAGTGAATAAGGAAAAACCGGTCTGGATGTTCGATGACGACCCTTGCAAAACGTAAAAGGTAAACGATTTGGTACAGGGAATGTTCAAAAGCAATTTCAAGTATAGGAAAATTGGCACAAGCAAGCAATATATTAAGGAAAATACAATCTTAAAATAATGAGTATGAGTGAGGTACGCTGGAACCAATGAGGTCATCTGCCGACGTCGAAAGGTCTCGTAATGTTATATGCTACAAATTCATCAATGAACGCATCATGTTGGTGAGGATTAGGTATCACGCTCCCACTGAAACCGCAGACTTGGATTCATAGCTAGACCTTAGATGAGACGCCGAAAACGGATCTGATAGTATTGATGGGTGATNACTAGACCTTAGATGAGACATCGAAAACGGATCTGATAGTATTGATGGGTGATTTAAACGCAAAAGTTGGTAGTGATAAATTATCAATGGACACATTATCACTGATAATGTGTCCATTGAGCACGTAATGAGGAAACAGGATTTAGACAAATGAACGAAAATGGTGAGCTCCTAATTGGTGGCACATTATTCCCACATAAAAATTGTCACAAGGTTACCTGGGTGTCCAGAGACTCCCGTACCCAGAACCAAAATCATCACATCTGTATCAGCGCAAATGGAGTAATACCCTAACTAAAAGACGTGCTCTGACCCCCATCTCATAGTGGATAATCTGTGCCTTAATGTAAAGTTAATGCCAAAAAGAAAAACGCATGTCAGNTTGAGTAATACCCTAACTAACAGACGTGCTCTGACCCCCATCTCATAGTGGATAATCTGTGCCTTAATGTAAAGTTAATGCCAAAAAGAAAAACGCATGTCAGGAAAAAGTTTGAGATTACCAGAAAGGAAATGCACAAAAGACCTTCTGCATGACTCTGTGAGAAAAATTTGGAGACAAAACCACAATACGTCGGATATCCAGCAGAAGTTAGATGGTTTCAAGAAGGCGGTTTTAGTCAGCTGCGAGGAAGAGCTTAGCCTGGCATAGTGAAATATCGAAAGCAAGATTTTTGTTTACGTGGTCGCTTATTGATTGGTGGGAAAAAGTTAAAAACTCCGACGTACGAGATGGCGACTTTTTATTGATGGCCTATGCTCTTAGAGGCAGATCAGCATCACCGTTGGATAAGGCGAAAAGTAAAGTAAGTATCAAATAAAATCTTGTGTGGCATGTTTCTCCCAAGCAATGCCAAACAAGATCTTGTTTCTCTCAACCTAGTTTTTCTCAGTGTACACGTAAGACTCTTTATACTCTTTGAAAATGACCCCTCCCAATATTTGATTTTTTAACTAATTTGTAAACAAATTTGATTACTCCCATCCTACCCAACCACACCAATGGTAATTACCCAACCTGAAAATTAAAAACTCATTATTCATACGTCATTTACATATAAAAATAATATAAAATTATTTATGAAAATTAATTATAGAGAACACAACATTTATGTCCTCATTTCTCGTTACAGAACCCAACAGAACCGAACAGAGAACTCATGTTAATTTATTGAATGATTTATAATTAATTATAATTTATGTTAATATTTGAAATGCATGATAGGTATTTATCGATACTTTTAATAAATTATTTTAATTTATTCTCTCGAATTGACATCGCCATAATAAATATCTGTGTGCGCAGAGAGATGTCATATTTTCTGAAAATATAAATTAGTCGACGACCGACCCGACGACTTAACTCTAGCGGATTGAGTTTAGTTGAGAGAAGGCGCAGAGAATGTTTATAGCTTTTTAATTAATAATAAATGTGGCGATGATGAATTTATAATTTTCTACTTTGACAGAGATTTATTGTCACGTTTAGTTGTTTCTTGCTTTCCATCCATATCTCTGTCATCAATAAAAATAGTTCTTGGAAGTCCGGCGGAGAGTGTGATTTGTTTAATTTATTGCCACATAATTGCAATGGGAAAATTTATATTTTTCATTTTTACAGCTAAAAATATTTTAATATTTATTACATAACATCAATTTTATGCTTCCGGACTTATAAAAAGACATTTTTTATTGCTGTGTTAAGTTAAACTGGGATGTTTTGTGGGTGAAATTTATTCCTGTGGCCACATCTACGTGACACTAATTGTTTATGTGTATTGAAAGAATGTAAATGTAACATGGTTTTTGCAAAGAACGTTACAAAGCAAGTTACCTACTAATGCAGTTATAATTTTAAGTTTGGCGACAGCTTATCCACAAATACTGTTAGAAATATTTTATTGGAGGGTTTTGATTTGACTGCTTTTGTAGCTTGATCGGTAGAGCGTCTGCCTATCAACCAGAAGGGTACGGGTTCAAATCTGACCTGTGACGGTTGAATTTACATGCATTTTTTCATCGTTGTCGAGAAGATAAATTACTTTCTCTGCGCTGTTATTGATGAATAATAGGGTAAACAAGATGATTTCTGACATGTAGCGTCAGAGCAATGATATCAAATCATGCTTGCTGCAAAAACTTAAATATGGGATTGACGGCGTACGAATGGCGTTCATGTCGAAGAGGTTAGTCAATTTC
>JXPH01016944.1:3291-14701 GCA_001014845.1 Mochlonyx cinctipes
ATCCACAAAATCCCAATAGTCTTCAAAGTCCCAACGATCTCTTAAAGTTCACAAAGTCCCAAAAAATTACAGAAAATCCCAAAAATACAAAAAAACCCAAAAATGTCCAAGAGGCCCAAAAACTCTGTGGTCAATAAACATGTTTTTTATATGGCAGCTCTTTGAATAAATTCCGTGACTATCTTTACATTTTCATAATATTGTTAGTTACAAAAAATAATATCGTTTCAATTGATTCCCTGAAGAAGAAGAAATGTATCTTCGAAACGTCGGATAATAAACATATACGTTATTTTGCTTAATTTTAAATAACCTAAAGAAAAAGACTGAAAGTTTTTTCATTGAAAATTATTTCGGGAAAAATGTCTCCAAAAAAAGTGTCATCGATAATTCACACAATTTTCATTGGATTAGGCTTAAGTTTTGTGTGGGGACTTTTTTTTACAAAATTAAGGAAGAGGAGGTAGAGCTAATGGACCAAATCTGGCCAATGGGTCTAGGAACTCCTATAAAGATCACCTGAGTTTAAAAAAAAAAATGAGCTCTCATGATCGAAATGAGCTTAAATTTGGAACATAATTTAGTAAAAGTAAAGAGGATGAGGAGTTAATGGACCAAATCGAGGCAAGAGGTCTGGGGACCTTTATAAAGATCATCAGAATTTTCCAGAAATCTCAAGTTCTAAAGAAGGAAATGAGCTCAAATTTGGAACATAATTTAGCGATAAGTAAAAAGTTGATTCTGGTACATCGGAATCTGAGGAGTCCCATGTACCAAGAACTTCCAGAATCTTTGAAATCTAGTGATCGAAATGAGCTTAAATTTGGAATATAAGCTTTTGGCAGGTGTCCAAGAACAGTTTCTAAACTGAATTTGAGATAATGTCAACTGTTGCTAGTGCTTTCAATTACCAAACTTTCTTTGATGACTCTGTAAATAGATTTCAGTTCCTCTTCAAAATTTGCGCAAATAATCTTCGTCCAAGTCTCTTATCATAAAATACATGATAAATAAAATGAAAAGTTAGATAATCCTCTTTGTAGCTCCCTAAGCTTTTTACCATTCAAATGATTCCGATAAGTTTGAACTTTTTCGACATGATAGCTGCCCTGTGAATTATTCAATTAGTTAGTTTTTTTTGCAATGGTTGGCCAGAATTTTCCAATAGTGTTTACTCTCCATTTTTGATGTATTAGTTGTCCCCCAGTCTGCTACACGACCATGAAAATAGCTTAAATCAACTCTCTATACTCTCTGATCTTACTTGTAGAGCCTAGAGCCCTTGAAATTTAATCAGATCATCTACTGACTAAGACCATATCAAATTTTATTAAAATAGCTTCATTGGTTTTACCTGCAAGAATTACAAATGTATACCAACAAATATTTGGGACTCAGGCATGATATATTGCACACTTCCCCTGCTGGGGCTTTTGGACGTACATCCAATACCACGAAATTCGCAACAGTGAAAGTTGTAGTGTGTTTGGCTGTTAAAATACCTCGTGCAATATTCTCCTTCTTCCTCCCTAATCAGGATTAAAAAACATCGAACACCATTTTTAATTTGTTTCGAAAAATCTGCCATCATGTTTTTTAATATTTAATTTTAAATTCCCCAAATATTTACAAATAATTACCCTATATATTGTATGTTTCCACACATACATCAGCCCATACCCCACCTCCACACGCACGATACCCCACTTAAATCGTTAGCGTATATCCTTTACTTGGAAAATTCGAAAATCACTAATTAGATTCACCCCTGTTCCCTCTCAGCATTCATTAGAATATATGTAATCGACAAAGTAACAGAAAAAATTGGGGAACGAGACAAAATCATCAAAAAATATAACAATTTTTAATCTTTTTTGAATCAATAACGCTTCACGTTCCACACGAGGATATAAACAAACATCATCTCATCTCAATGTATAGCAAAAAGAAAAAGTTTAATGAAAAGATTATATAATCGATGTCGGAAAATTATTTTTCCTAATAATTAGAAATTATTATCTTCTCGTCGTACGTCGGTACATACTCCCGGTTGTGTATGTATAAAAAGAGGAATTTATGGAAAATCTTATAAACTTTTTATTTATATTTTATTTTGTTTCTGATACATTCGAATATCATGTATAGGAATTAATAGGATGCTATGAGATGAGATAAATGAGGGGTGGGTGGTCTGGTGGGTTAAGGATTATAAGGTTAAATTAGCTTATTTGTATAGAATTTTAAAATTTCTTTTTAAGAACTTTTTCTTTTGGAAAAAACGAGAAGGAGAGGGCTGATTAATCGCTGTTTATACGAAACATTATATGAGGTAAAAACATGTTGAATCAATATTGAAATATTCAATCCAAAACACAAATATTCGTTGAGCAGAATTCATACTCTCTTTTGTTTGACATGGAAAATCGTTCGGATATCCGATCTCAATAATTATACAAACCACACAATTTTTTCTGTATTCAAATATGAAATCAAAAGGTTTTTATTGAAAAATTAGATACAGTTAAGTGGAGGCTCATAGTATACAGTAGACTGGTCCTTATTTTGGTTTTTTGAAAAATGTGTGCTCTTTAGTTGTAAGAAAAATTGACAGAATATTTTCGGTCCTATTGGTAAAAGTTTGCTTTTGCCAGAGATATTTTGTTCAAAGAGATGTGAATCAAATCGACAATCAGTAGAAGTGAATTGAGGCATGAACCACAATAAGATTACTAATGCTTGAGATTCTTTTCAAATAGATCTGAAAGTTTACATTTATTTTGAGCAACTGGTACATTTGACCTTTCGGTACCTATATCAACGTAAGTAACGATTTGACCATGGGGCATTATTTTAATTTTATTCTGTTTTCATGCAAAGTGTGTAAAAATGTAACGTGCCGCTTTTAAAACAATTTATCGGAGATATAGGCAATATATTATCTTTTTTTGTGGTGTCTAGATTTTATCGACGATGCAGATGACGATGACGATGTTACCTATTGTTTGAAAGGTGGAATGTTAGAGGGCGTTAGTCAATTTGCTTCTACTGATCGTCAATTCAATTCACACTCTTTGTATAGAAAATCTCTGCTAATACTCTCTGACATTCTCGAACCCAAATATTGACTAATATAATGCATGAACCACTGATAAAATATCTGTGTATAATTTGTCGCCTGTCTACACCGAGAATGAAGATTTTCGTTCCAAAAGCTTCATATAGCATGGTTACATATTGAATAAAATCGGAATGAAACGAAAACAACGCCCTAGAGTAAAATCGTTACAAACGTTATCGGTGGTGCTAGTTTCTCGAAATCAATACTGGGTATTTTGATTTGCGAGATTTCAGATCTCTTAGAATAAAATATTTCTGCTTTTATTATGATTCAAGTTTAACAGGAAATCCGTTAGAAAACCTGTACCTAGAGTTATGCAAGAACATAGGTTGGCGAAACTTTAAAAGAATGAAAATCTTTTAGAAGGCCTAAACCTACGGCTACACAAGTACCTAGTTTGGCGATAATTTTAAATAAATGAAAACTCTTATAAAATCTAAACTTGTAGCTACGCAAAAACTCAGTTTGGCGATACTTTTAAAGAAGGGAAATCCATTAGAACTCTTGAAAATATGGCTCCACATGAACCTAGGTTAGCAATACTTTTCAAGGAGGAAGACCTAAATCTAGGGATATACAAGCACTTAGGTAGGCTACATTTTAAAACAAAGAAAATTTCTTACAAGGCCTAAACCTAGGGCTACGCAAAAGCCTAGGTTGGCAATACTTTGAACGAAGGGAAATCGCTTAGAAGGCCTAAACGTTGAGCCATGCAAGTACCAAGCTTGGGGCTACTTTTAAAGAAGGAAAATCCCTTAGAAAGCCTCCACCTAAGGTTACGCAAGGACCTAGTTAGATGATTTCTTTTATAAAAGGCCTCTTCGAAGGCTAAACCAGGGAGGAATAAATTGATGGAATGTGTTTGTTCCAGACGGAGCTAGAGTAGAGAGCGCACTCTAGCGTCACTAGGGCACTTATTTATGATTAAAATAAAAAAAAAAATTTCTTTACAGGATTAAGTGGATATTACAAGGACCTTCCCATAAGATAAAAATCCGTACTGTTTGCATATTACACGCATATTGCACATGAAAATGCTGCAGTATTCGGGTAGTATGCAAACAGTATGGCTTTTCTTATGGCTTAATGTTTGTTTATCCTCTATAAATATTAATGAAAATTCATAAAATCTGTATGTAATCCCTCTTCCTCCTATGACTTTTCTAAAGAGTGCATGAAGATNTAGCAGTAGGTTTGCTAGGGAGAAAATTTATATGGAGTGGAGTGAGCATAATGTATTTTGAGAAGCAAAATAAACTAAGATGTCAAATTTTAATATGTTCTCCAAACTACATACTAAAAAACACTATAGTTGTCTTGCTGAACTACAGGTTTGTGCATTCCAATAATGGAAATTATTTTGACATAAAAATTACATTTTTACAAAAATAATTTGTTGATACCGTTTTGAATTTTGAAAGTGAGCTATATCAAGACGAATAAAATTTGCATTGCCTAAGTCTAGAACAAAATTTGCAACAAAATTTGCAACCACTGGTTGCAAATTTTGTTCTAGACTTCATGTCAATGCAAATTTTATTCGTCTTGATATAGCTCACTTTCAAAATTCAAAACGGTATCAACAAATTATTTTTGTAAAAATGTAATTTTTATGTCAAAATAATTTCCATTATTGGAATGCACAAACCTATAGTTCAGCAAGACAACTATAGTGTTTTTTAGTATGTAGTTTGGAGAACATATTAAAATTTGACATCTTAGTTTATTTTGCTTCTCAAAATACATTATGCTCACTCCACTCCATATAAATTTTCTCCCTAGCAAACCTACTGCTACGCATAATCCTAATTAAACAGATAGCAAAATTACATTATTCGGTCCATTGGGATTCAACCCATAGGGATTCAACCCATTGGGATTTGACCTATTGGGATTCAGCCCTTCGGAAGGCATAGTTTGAGGCACTGATGCGTTAAATTCAATCTGAATTATCGTTTGTTTTTTGATAAAATCTCTCAAAAGTTTAAATGAGGCTTTGTTTTAAGAATATACAATCCCATTTAAAATCTTGAAGGTATTCAGTAAAAAAAAACAGGCAGTTTTAAGCATGGATGCCAAAAATAATCTCTGCTCTCTGGGACTCTGCCGTCAAAGTTACTGCGAAAAACTTAAGAAAAAAATGATTTTCAAGGCTTTTGGCGTTCAATTTTCCTAAAAAACGCAAAATAAGCACCCGCCTAGTGTACAGTAGTTTGAAAGCTGTTGAATCAATATTTTCCCTTTTGATATCAATTTTCGCTAAAAAACTGGATGTAAATCCAACATCCTTGACACAGGAATATTGAAAAATTATTGCTATTGTTGGGTGAAAAATGTTGAGAGTATATTCTAGGTATTCACAATCATTGACAATTTAATACGTTGAGCTTTGATTTTTTTTCTCTGATGCTCCTCGTTTTGTTGTTGCCTCTTTTCCTTTTTCTGCTGGGTATTATATTTTTATTATTTTCGTTTCATTGAGTTTGAGTTGAGAGTTTTTGTGTGTTTCAAGCCATATAGTTGGGAAAAAGAGATTTCCTGTACTTTTTTATTCATATTCCTGTGGTTTTTTGCTAATGCTCTCTCTCGACGAAGCATAGCACATTCATCATTAAAAATATTTTGCAAATTTAGTGAATTTTTGATATTAATCTTGACTTTTTTTTAAGATAAATACATCTCTTCACATCTCGTAGAATTTTTAGATTGTGTAGCGAAAAACAAAGTTTTTTAATAAAATATTATTTATGCTCAGCTCATGCATCATATCATTTTCAATGTTAATTTAAGGGAAATGTATGCAAAGACTTACAAAATTGAAATTCTAGTTTCTTGTTGATTGGAAAACTTTTCCTTTTCTCTCTCTCTCTCTCTCCACGGTTATTAATAAAATGCATAATTAATATCTTTTTGATTCCAAGATACAATTAAAATAAAAGTCTTCAAATATTATTCTGATGTAGATATTACATATAAAGAAAAACATGATATGTTGCGATGATAAAAACAATCAGCCCTCGGTTTTGTTTCGAAATTAAAATTAAATTTTCCATCTTTTTTCCACTACCACACGAAAAAAGATATTGGTTTGGTAATTAAAACATAATTAAGATGCCCGTATATGTAGATGACTTTTTTATGTACACAGTACATCATATCAAGAAGTTTATGTTAATGTTGTATTATTTTTTTCTTCTTCTCTGAATTAAATTATCAGTCATTAAAGAATAATTAAAATAAAAATTATTAACAATAAAATGAAGATGTTATCTTTTTATACTCTCTGTTTGTATATTTTTGTTGTATGAAAAACTAAAAGATAATTTTTCCTGAACAATCACGAAGCATAAATTATTTTTTGAAGCAGAGAAAAAATGTCAAAAAAATAAGTTGGTATATAAAGCATAAAAGAATAAGATATCATTTAATCAGATTATTATTATAAAGTTCAATAATTCTTTTATATGAAGGTTTACTTTTTTATTTTTTGAAGTGGAGGCATAAAAACAGACAATGATCGTAGGAAAATTCTCATGGATTTATTTATAAACAGACAATGATCATGCAAAATGATAGCATGACGAGTCATCATCATTGTCTACAGCTAGAAATTAATTTATGGTGATAAATCACCCCCTTTGGATTTTTAGTAATTTAATTAACAATATATTTTTTTCTAATTAAGTAACTATTCAATTTAGTTTTGAATATTAGTATATGACAAGTTAATGATAAACATAATTTCGGAATGTTTTCATATCTGTCCGCTAGGTGGTAGATAGTTCTTAAGCTAAATATTTACATTGGAACCACCTTGAATTTTCAAGCAACATGGTCAATTTTTGGAATATTGCAATACCTGTCCGATAGGTGGCAAGTGGATTTCGAAGTGAATATCAATATTTTTGGAACCAGTTCAAGAACCTACTAAGCTTTATTCTAATTGAAACTCTCTTGGGCATAAAGAAGTTCCTCTATACACAGAAAATTTAAAGTACTGAAATTTTTAGATAATGTATCTAAAAAAATTAGTAAGCCCTACATACTAATTATTAGTTAAAATTACTAAAGCTAATAGTTAATAAAAAAAACACATACTGTTAACTGAAATCAATAGTTCGGAACACGATTTTTATTCAAAACGCGTAACGTCATCTTTCACTTCACCTATCTATCCAATATATATCAATCTAAGGTAAAATTATATTTTAAAAATTTCTGGCAATGTTCTGGCATTATTTTAGAATATTCCAATGTTTTCAATATTTCTACAATATTTTCAATAATTTAAAAAAGAGGAGTTCGTGTTTGCTACGGAAATTATGCAAAAATGTTTACAAAAAAAATCTTGGAAGCCAAAAAGTGGTGTAGCTTTTCTTTAATATTTATTGTATATGTTGTGACAGACAAAAGAAAAGTATTTACAGAGTTATCCAAGAAAGTCTAGTCTGGTTAATTGCTGGCACCAGTTACCGATAATATTATGCCAAATTTTGCATACGAACTGTTCTCGGGCACTTGTCTTAAGTTAATATTCCAAATTTGGCCTCATTTGGATCACTAGAACTTCAGAATTCGGGAAGTTTTTGGTACCTAGGAGCCTACAGATCACGATGTCGCAGGGTCAAACTTTTTTAGGAATTGTTCTGTTCTGTTCTGCACAAGATTATGTTCCAAATTTGAGCCCATTCCGATCATTACAACTCAAGATTTCTGAAAAATTCTGATGAGTTTGTATGGGGGCCCCCATACCTCGAGGTCCGATTTGGCCCATTAACGAACTCGTCCTTACTTTTGTTGAAAATACCTCCACACAAAATTAAAAAGAATTACGCTAGTTATCGAGNTCTCGTCCGATTTGGGCCATTAACCTGATTTTAATTTTGATCGCGGTTTGATTTTTTTAAATAGCGAAAACACGCTAGCTTTTCTTTCTTCTCTCACTATAACTTAAGATAGAAAAGGATAGCTTATGTATTCAGTAAATTTTGAAAAAATTCTGTTCGTCGGTAAAAATTGCCCCAAATGGTCTAAAACTTAAACATACAAAAAAAAACACTTGGCTGTATGTCCTGGATCATTCGCGTAATTCTTAAGCGATTTGGCTGGAATTTGGTTTAATGCTTTTCTCCACAAGACCTAAGAACCATCAGATAGTGGAAGATTTAATTAATTAATTCTTAAAAATTTTGGTTGACCACCCTACAAACTAACCATTTTGAAATCTTGAGTTCTAATGATCGGATTGAGCTCAAATTTGGAAAATAAGAGTTCCTAAAAAACTTTGACCCTGGGACCTGATTTTTTTTTTTCTATATTAGAAGAACTATCCAAATTTTTAGAAATATTTTGATTTTGAGGAATTTTCGTAAATTTTAAAGGAAATAAAAAATAATTTTCAGATTAAAAGTTATGTCAAAACCATATAAAAATCAATATGACATTAAATATTTCAGAATTATTTCATCAATACCGTTATAAAGTTAATTAGAATCCCAGTGACTGAAAATAGCTTCAACTTAAAACCGCGAGAAAACCCCTCGACCCACAACACTTCTTATCGTGTTCAAAATCGTCTCTAATTACGCCTTAATTTTTCTTCCCAAAAGAAAAACAAGACTTCTTTATTGGCACATATCAAATTCCATTTTGTTTACTTTAAATTAAAATTTTCATGAAATTTGTTGAATCATTACCGAACAAGAAAAAGAAATAACATCATCATGGCTACCAAATACAATATAAAGAATACCTCTGGGGGTAATGTTAATGAAGATAATAATAGGATGAAAAAAAATTCTTTTGTATTCAATAAATTGATTCATAATTTTTATAATTATTTAACAAACATCTTGAAAGATGGGGGAGAGAAACGAGAGAAAATAAAAATCGTGGTTTTTATAATCCATTACATATTTAAAACTAATCCTATTCTAAAAAAAATATTATGCTGGAAGTTTTTTTTTCATAAAAAAACTGTTCCTGAATTAAAAGGATATATGGAAGACAATGACTTACCTTTTTTCGGGATCAATGATTTCAGCAATAAAATAGCGTTATCATCACAAGCCCAGGCGTGCATCTTTCTGTAACTGTCACGTCCCTTTTCAGTCAGCTTATCCCATGGTTTTGGCTTTGACAGCAACTCTGAGACTGTGCCTTGTGATAGCCCCAGCACGTATTTAGCGAACAGACGCTGCCCGATGTTGTGTACGGAGAGGAGCTCCCGCACACGTCGTGATATGTGAAGTGTGTCGAGATTTTGATTAGCATACTTATCCATATTGTATCTTAACATTTCTTGTAATTTGGCTTCCATTGGATCTCCTTTTGGTATCAGAGAGTCCCCTAGTCTCCCGACCATTGAGCCGGGTGGGAGCTGGAGATCTTCGGCGAATCTAAAGTGTCCCCTCTCTTGAAATTGGAAAGGGTGTCCCTGTATTAAGTTAGCTGTACTGTGCTGCAACAATCCTAGTGTGTTATTGTTATCCTCTAGCGGACTTTTTGATATCGAAGTGGAGTGTGGTGTCATGCCACCGCCATGCAAGCTGTCCTCGTGACGTGACTCTTGTAATACCGGCGTGCTGGCTGTCGACGACGTCTCGTGATGGCTACTCTTGTCTTCCTGATGGTTGTTATTGAGGTGTAAATCTGTGGATGGTGAATTAACATGATGGTTCATTAGTAATGGGTTTCTTACGGCTGTAGCTAGGCCTGGTGGCGGTGGCGGCAATTCAAGACCACGCCTCCAGTTACTAACAATCTCCTCACCAAGAAATGATCCAAATTGTTCAACATTTTGTAATGGTGGCGGGAGGAAAGAGTGGTTATTTAAGGTATTGTTGGGAGTCGAGGCTGGCCTATTACTATCATTGTTACTATTGTTATTATGGTTTGGTGTGCACGGCGAAGAAGAGCTGGGGTTTTGATTTAGTGGTGTCGCTATTGTTGAAGGAGATCCTGGAATAACAGGATATCATTTTAATAATAAAAAACATCATTTAAAAACATCGTTACTGTTAATTGTCCCATGAAATATGTTCGGGTAGAAAGTTTAATTTTATTATATTTTCAACATATATAATTTGTATGTGATTTTTAATGTGTACTTTGTGTTGACAAGAGTGAAAAGTTTTTTTTTTGGTTGTTTCAAAATGCAATATCATTATTTTATTGTTTTGATTGAAATGAGGAAGCAAAATTTTCTACCTTATTCGTAAATTGTGTGGAAAGTTTAAAGAACATTTATATTCAGATCAATGGTCCGAGTCTTAGGGAACCTCTGTCCCGAACTAATCAGCTGATGAAAATTCGTGGATAAAAGTCACAAACACTTATACTTTTTATCTGCTGAGTGTTTGGATCCAAATTGTAGTGAAAATCAGGTTACTATTTTTCGAATATTGGGAAAAAAAATCAGCAGATGAAAATCGAGTGTTTTTACCGAATCTCGGGATATTTATTTAATGTGTTTATGTGACATTTAGTACCAGAAACTATTATTAGAACTAGACATCCATTTGGGTTATGAAACTAACCCGAATCATAACCTTGTCTCCAGTAAAGGGTTTTTCAATAGGGACATAAGTGGATAAGTTCAAGTAAACATATTCACTATTGAATCCTGTGCCAGTGAGACAACGCACTGGAAGTACCTAAAATATCACAGCCGTAAGTGCTTCAATTTAAAATGAGTCAAACCAGTCGATTCCACGCCGTTCACAAGATTGGGAATCTCGCAAACCAGAGTGAGGTGGATTTGTATACAGATCTTGGCCCACACCCTTACAAGATCAAAAACAGAAGCTTCTTGATTATTTGAAGCGTTGAAACTTCTCCGAATCCACAAAAAGTGACCGTGTGATGTGTATTTCATGCCGGGGTGTGATTAGACCGTATTTTTTCGTCGATGAGTATGATCGTCTAGTTACGGTCAATGGAGTTCGCTATCGAGCCATGCTGGAAGACTATTTTTGGTCAGAATTAGATAGACTTGACATCAGTGATAAGTGGTTCCAACATGATGGTGCCACATGCCATACAGTTGGTCGAACAATTGATCTATTGAAGAAGAAGTTCGGTAATTGTGTAATCTCGAGAAATTGTCCGGTCGAATGGCCATCCTGCTCATGCGATTTAACGCTGTGGAATTACTTTTTATGGGACTACGTTAAGTTGTTGGCTTATGCCAATAAGCCAACGACGTTAGAGGAGCTCAGCAACTATATCGAACACGAAATAGCCAACGTTTCGGCCGATAATTGTGGAAGAGTGGTGGAAAATTGGCTCCAA
>JXPH01016950.1:1891-12878 GCA_001014845.1 Mochlonyx cinctipes
GGAAGAAATCTTGAGTTCTAATGATCGGATCGAGCTCAAATTTGGAATATAAGCTTTTGGCAAGTATCCAAAGAGACTTCCTATACAATTTTGACCCTGAGACATCGGAATCTGGGTGTTAAAGTCGTGCTGCCGGATTGACAAAGGTTCTTTCTATAGTATCAAAAATTGAGCGACTCTTTCATAATAATAAATAATATTGTTTTCACTTGTCAAATTCTGTTGAAAATTATTAACTCTGCAGACTTTTATAATGACTTCTTGACGTAAGACATGCCTCTTACATTTAAGTCTATCAATTTCAATTGATCCACAGGTTAAAATATATTAATAGCATTGAAAAGAAACATTAGCTTGTGGTAATTTGAAAAATGTGTTAAAAATGGACCTAACACCAATTCTGGGAAGAAAAATTTAAGAGCAATAAAAAAGTATGAAATAAAACAAACTTTTATCTCCCAATAAAGTTATAACAACCTCAATAATTTTAAATTGATGTCAGAAACATAATCTTCTTTTCTCCCTCATCCTCCTCCCTATATTATTCCTTGTTCAATTTCTTTGCAAGTTAACCTCAAAGTATGGAAGCAACTTTTCCCTTCAAAATTTCACGAGAGACGAGCGGAAAATCCAATCGAGACGATAAGAAAAAAGTTTTCAAATAAAAATTCAATCATCCATTGCAAATATAATGACTGTCATTTAAAAATGATTGATGGATCCGATTACGTATCCCATTTTCCAGAGCAGACGAAACAAGTTTCCTTTTCATCTTTCAGGAGGATCGTTGGGCCAGAGGGAGACTTTGAGCCAAAAGATAAAGACGATGAAAATATATTTAGAATAGAGTAATTGAAATGCTTGTTTTCTTTCTCTAATTGAGTCAAAGGAAATGTCTCATCACCGAAACACCAAAAGTTGTTACATCATGAAACTTTTCATGTCGTTGTCATCGACTTGTCCGCCTTAGGGCGCGCAAGTAAAAATAAATAATTTCTATTCCAGCGCTACCACCGCCACATCAAAACATTTCAAGTGACAACATTTAACAAGCAAAAACACATTTCAGAATATTATTTTAACAGCATTTTTTACACTCTTATGCCTCCATTCCACAACCACCACTTTGTTACATAAAAAACATAAAACATAGCACTACATACTCTCAGTTTTATGCTCCATGCTTTTGAGGATGGATGAGTTGTTTCTCGAGGAACATAAATTTATGATTAAATGTGAAAACGGTGTTTGCTTTACTTATGTTTTGTTCATTTCATTTTGTTGTAACTTTGCAGCCTAAAAATCTGTAGAAAAAAAACTGTCGAAGTTTGTTTTGGCTTAAGTTTCAAAGAGGGGATAGTTTAAGATAGGGACATGGTGGAAAAAACTATAATGGTGAGGGTTTGTTGGTTGCTCTAGGTGTCAATGTTGTAAGACAGCAAAGCTTAAAGCGCTAAAATTATTCTGTGATTCCCAACTTTGAGTATTTTTCTGCTGCGGGAAGGATAGCGTATGATTCTAACTGAAAATAAAAATAAATCTCCATAAAGAAGCTGATATCTCGAAAGCTGGATCAGAACAAAATATTTTGAGGAAAATCATGCAGAATTTTATATTTTTTAGTGTATTTGCAATCGTAACGTGTGAAGGAGCCAGCAACAATGTTTCCTTTGACGTCATTCTATCTTACGATCGCCTTGCAATAAATTGTCAGAAGACCAACTCAGTAGCTGGGTTAACAGCATAGTGCATCCATGGATCCAACCAGAACACTTAGGGTGACTAATAGACTGATCTTTTTTTGGAAAATTTGATGGGATACTCCCAAAAAAGTTTCTTTTGGGTTCAAAAGGATTTTCAAAAGTTTTGAGACCAATTGGTGATGGTTTTAGTGATGCGACTATGACTGCAAGGCTACAAGAAACTTTTTACGGTGAAAAAAGTGAAAAGAAAAAGCAGTAAATCTACTAACTAGTATTGACCAATGTCGTATTTTCGTTACAGAATTTTGTTGAAATATTTTGTCTTCCCTATATTTTCAAATCAAAGTAAAAAATCTTCTTACTTACTTACGTAAGGGCCTATAGTACTCAGGTGGAACATAGCCAATCAATAGTTCTATATTCCATCTGATTCGGTCCCTTGCGTTGCGGTTGCTATTACGTTTATCGTTGCGTACACTCAACTCTGACTTGAAAAAATGAGGTCAAGTTTGGCGTGGGCAGCCTCTGGATCTGGTTCCTTCCCAAGGACTGGACCCCAAAGCTTCTTTAGCTACTGATCCGGGCTCCGTTGGGCTCCTTCGTAGAACGGGTTAAAGGTTGACTTGAAGATCAACGCCGAAAAGACAAAGTACCTCTCTATAAACAGAAATAGCGCTTGTGATTTTGAGATTGACGGTAAAATTGTCGAATGCGTCGAGAAATTTACTTAGTTTAGTTTAGTTTAGCTTAGTTTATTTCTGATATAAATAAGCATAATGCTTTTGATTGACAATGTTGACAGTGGCACATTGAAAATGCTTATACAGGCATCGAGTATTTAAAAATTTAACAATTTAAAACAGCATCACAGAAGTTATGTGTTGACGTTGACACTGGTGTGACACTAGCTTTTGAATAATTCCAGTGCTGCAACTTTAAAAGCCAAAATCCTTTCCAATGACATGATTGTCACTGGCAAGGAGTTCCAAACTCTATCGCCCTCCATTCTAAAAGAATTACCAAAGCCCTCCGTTCGGAATCATGGCATTAGAAGGTTTTTTGTTCTGTTCCTCGTCATCAAGATTACAACTAATGGTGGTACTGATGAATAAAGACGATCAAATCCGCATCAATACTTCAAGAGGAGGATTTTATGTGCTAAAGTACATCTGGCGCTCAGGCCTTATTTAAAAAAACACCAAACTTCGACTATTTTGAAGTCTTGTACTATCCACACCACCGTACGCCTCCGAGACTTTGAACGTGACTGAATTTCAGACATTTGTCAATCGATGTCTGCATGAAATACTCCGGATAAGATGGCCTCGAACTATTACTAAGACTGAATTGTGGCGGCAATGTGGTATGACCAGTGTGGAAATAGAAATCAGGTGACGTAAACCTGGATGGATCGGCCACATTCTACGAAAAAAAATCTCACACGATAAAAATTTTGCTGTTATTTGGGCGATGAACTGAAGATTTTCTGTGTTCAGAAATATTCAGGAGGTCGCAATTTTAAATTATTACTTAAATTATATTTCGTATTAAATCAAAAACAAAAATTTTCTCCTGTACACCCCACCCCCTTCCCGTTGCCCAGTAGCGTAGGAACCAAATCTAGACTTGAAAGTTATTTACTTCAACAAGAGAAAATTTAATGCGATATTATTGATTGTAAAGAACCCACCATGAAAGGACGAAAAAATAAAAAGAACATAATAACTTCCCATCAATTTACGTCAAGGTTATTGTATAATTTGTCCTAATTGGTTCGTGAAATTCGGCGATAAATTATTGTCAATTCTTTTTCCCTTTTCATTTATCATTATTTATCCATTATGTCTTGCGTTATTGGTAATTTCAAGTAATTTTACTTTTTACACGCTGTGCAATCATCTCCCCCCCTCCCACCCCCATAGTAAGTATATATGAATAAAATAAGCTGGAAAATTGTATATGCTATTAGGCAATCAACATGTGATTTTGATTGCAAATCGATTTTGATTTAAATGGGAGCTTCTTCAAATTGATTGGAAGCTCATATTCCAGCTAATCCAATTTCAATTTATGGTTCGATTAGATTTGATTCGAAAAGAACGGAACGGAATGGAGAGAGAATTCCTCCTTGAAAGTGATAATGTTATCAAAATGAATTCTAGATTTTTATCGCTCTTGTAACATAACCTCAACACATATTGTAAAAAAATATGTTGATTTATTTCGAATCTTCCGCAACAATTTATTAATCGTTTTTGGGGAATATTTTATTTAAAGAAAGTCACACACACACATCATTTATGAATTTATTATGAGCCTGTAGGGAAACTGTGTCGAACAGAGCGTCGTTTTCTTTCTTTCTACAACAGCGCAAAAATGTAAAAACATGGGAGTGAAAGGAAACTGATCTGAAGTTTCATAAAAAATTTATAATATTCTGAATTGAACTAAAAACTTTTTCCATTTCCATATTAAACCAAACAATCTTCTATACTATATTCATGCACAAAATAAATGAGCTAAAAATCGAGGCTTTATATATATGAAAAAAATAAAAAAAGTAAACATATGAAATGTAAGTATTGAAAGAAAAGCATAAACTACTTTTTACTTCATCCTAGTTTCATTCCAATCGAATGTCTTTACATTTACATTATACCTTTGATTATATGTACCTACTGAACAGAAAGAGGATACCTAGTATTCTGATTGAGATACAGAAAATAGATAAAAATAGCAACTTGTTCACCTTGTCGATGCAAGTAATCGTGAGACTTTGAAAATTAAAAGGAAAATCTATAATTAGGTATGCACAGATAATTCTGGACACTATAATTTTATATTAAAGTCTACCCACTATTACCTAATTTTAGTTTGAGTTCCAAACTATTATTTTTAGTTCAATTTTCAAACTTTGTCAGAAGGATCATTGCATGGAACTGACCACTATTACAAAAACTATTTTTTTCAGATCACATTGCCAAACTATTTTTTTTCGTTCTTTTAATTGTTTGTTTTAGTTTTAGCTTTTCAGCATTATCAATTCAATAGATGAAAAGGTTATAAGGCCAAACTTTCGCAAATGGATTTGCAAAAGTTTTGTCTTGTGTTTGCCTGAGAAAGGATTGATCTTTCTTTATTTTCGGACACCCCCTTTCCCTTAGTTTTATATTTTTAAGTGTGTAAAATTTAAAAAAAATTGCAAATTACTCTCCGTCGCATCAACCCAGCAATGTCCATACCATGCCTACTCCTGTGTTTCCCGGTCATTTGCCTGTGTTCTGTCACATAATCAACCCAGCAATATCCAAGCCATGCTTATCCTTCTGTTCCCCGGTCGTTTGCCTGTGTTTGTCACTGTACAGAAATAAAAATTAAGAAACAGAATTTTGCGTTGTTTAGGGTACACAGGGCGAATTTGATCAATGTTTTTAGGGTATACAGGAAGAATTTGATCAATATCTTTGTTTTTTCAAATTTCATTTATATACCAATCATCTCGCCCCTTTTAGGGGTCGAAAATGGGCAATATAAAAATATGCTAAAATAGGGTACAACGCATTTGAACTTCCATTGACCTCCTCTGTCGATCCCCCTTACTTTCCCCTTCCCCCCAACGCGGGCCCATTGGCGAAAGATTCGCCGGTTATAATATTGAAAAAATAAAAAAATTGATTTTTTTCTGTCCTCATAAAAGTTTTCTATTTGGTCTGAAACGCGTAAATCCCGAAAAACTTTTGTGAGTCTGTCGCTGCATTTGTATGTATTTATATGGTTCAGGACGATAACTCATGTAAATCTCAATCGATTTTGATGAAATTTGGTATTTATACTTTTTTGTCAAAATTAAAGCCAAGTTCGTAGATAGGTTAAATCGGAAAACGGGATCTGTTGGCCCCCATACAAACTTATCAGAAATTTCCGGAAATCTTAAGTTGTAATGATTGGAATGAGCTCAATTCCTAAAAAACTAGGACATTGGGATCTGCGGGCTCTTTTGTACCAGGAACTTCCAGAATTTTTGTGTTCTAGTGATCATAATGCCCTCAAATTTGGAATATAAGCTTTTGGTAAGTATCCAAGAACAGTTGCTAAAAAAGTTAGAGCCTAGGACATAGAAATCTGAGGGGTCTTTGGTACCAGGAACTTCCAGAATTCTTGAGTTCTAGTGATAAAGTCTGAATCCAGTTCCTATCACAAAAAATACATTAAATATGACTGGAAAGCTACATAATCCACATTGTGGCTTCCTACGTTTTTCCCCTAAAAAACTAGTTCATGTTCAAGAACGATTCTGACAGTTTAAGGAACTAAAAAATATCGTTTCTGGAATTACCTTTGAATAGCCTGGCCTTCAGGAGCTCCATTTTCCCAATATATTATTGACCTAAGAGTTTTTCCCACAAAGTTCAGAAATTGGAAAAAAATTGTTTCACCAAGACAATGTGTCGTCTCACACTTCAGTGGTTGCCATGACGAAAGTCCACGAATTACGTTTTGAATAGCTTGACCACCTTCTTTACTCATACATCTAACCAGATTTAGCCTCAAACAACTTTTTTCTATTCCCTAAGCTAAAAGTTGCGCACGGTTGAGTGCGATATTTGCCATTACCTTCGAAAGCAATTATTTTGCAAAGAAAGGCGCCGAGTACTACTTGGATGGGTTAAAGAGATGGAACCATCACTGGGGGAAGTGTGTAGACTTAAAGGAGACTATCTAGAAAAATAAAAATAAATTTGAAGAAAAAATATCTTGTATCTTTGTTGGTTTAGAAACTTTTCCCCTCGTACATACTGAGGGACATGGGATAAAAAAATGAAAATAAGATGCAGAACATCAACCAAATGTTGCAATGAAGCAAAAACTCAAAATTGCCGGGAAAAATGTTCAAAAAAGCCAAATAATATTGAACCCAAAATCTACATTCATTTTGGTACACAATTTTTGGGTTAATCAAACACCAAATTTACTTCGAGACCCGAGCCCAAAAATTCGTTTTGGAACATTTTAGATTTATTTATAGACTTTTAAGGTTTTTCCAGCCATGATTACAATGAGTAACGTCAAGTAAATACAAGTTGAAAAAGATGACGTTAAACTTTTGGTAAGCTCGTAGATTTTACGACAAGTTTTGAAAATCTCCTTAGCTTTCGTAGCCATTTCCATTTTGTTATAAAGTAACATAATGTCAACATCAACTAAACGCTTCCGTAAAATCCAAGTTTTAAGACTAGAGTTTAGGACAATTTTTCGGTAATGGATTGTCAAGCATCTGGATGCTATGGATATATTCACGGCACCCATTTCTTAAGACCAAAGTAGCCTCCAACTCTTTAATAAAGTCAATTAAATTTTTGAAGATCAGGTGCCTTAAGGTGCCTACAGGTGCCTACATTTTTTCCATATTTTCAACAATAGTGGTAGACCATATATCGTAGACGATTCTACCCAATAAGCAAAACTTGGCGGAAACTGGAGTAAACATTATGTTCTTGTAGTAAAACTTGGCTTTTTAACAAAGCGGAAACTTGAGTTAACATTATGTTTTTTAGAACAAATTTGGCACAGGTTACGACAAGTTTTTTAAAAAGTTTGCAGAATTAGCAGATTTGAGAGGTTTTTTTTTATAGGAAATGATTTTTTTTTATTATTTAAATGAAATTTAAATTGNATTAGCAGATTTGAGAGGTTTTTTTTATAGGAAATGATTTTTTTTTATTGTTTAAATGAAATTTAAATGGAAAAATATAAGTTTGCTTACTCTTTTGACAAAATATTTTTTCCATTATTTTACAACTTGTCGTAACATGTCGCAACATCTAGTAGTAGCCCAACGTGCTTAGTGGGTATTTAAAATTATTGATTTAACTCATGTCATCCGTACAGTAAAATAACTGTGACAGAAATACTTAATTTCACTCTACTTTAATAAAATTAGGTTTGATTATTAAAAAATTATTATTCTCTCCAGCATACTATATTTATGTAAAGTTAATTTCTAGGAAACAAATTCACTTCAAAAGCAATATAAATTCTTCTTACGTATATTTCATATTGAAAGGTGGGTTGAACATGAACATACAATCAGTAAATAGATCAATTATAGCCACAAGACTCGCACGAGACAAAATTACATGCCCACAAGCTCTAACTGTGTCAGAGCTTTATTTATTCAAGAGATACTGTACTGTAATAATAAAAAAACACATACATAAATTGATTGCACGAGACAATCTCTGTATTCAGGATTTCAATTCAATTATTGTGGCATGACATGTTCCATGAACATTGACATAAACTGTAACTGTAGTATATCCTCTATCCTGATGTTGCGAAGTTAAAATATAATATGCAAATTGAAGAGAAAATATTTGTTTTATTCTGAAAATTATTTTTTCAAATCAAATCAGATAAATTTGGAATTATATTATTTCATCATAACATATTTTTTAAAGCAACATGAAAAATCTTACCATCTCACAAAACGTAGGAAACCACAAAGTGGATTATTTAGCTTTCCTTTTATATTTAATATATATTTTGTGATGCCAGTTTCCATTTAGACTTGGGCAAAGTAAATGATTTGTGCAGATTTTGAAGAGGATCGGAAAAGTATTTACAGAGTTATCCAAAAAAGTATGGTACATAATTGAAAACACCAGGAACAGATAACATAATCCCAAATTTAGCATAGGAACTTTATTTGAGCACTTGCTCAGAGTTTATATTCCAAATTTGGGTTCATACCAATGACTAGACCTCATGAATTTTGGAAGTTTCTAAATCTTCAGATCCTGGTGTCCCAGGTTCAAACTTTTTAAAAGCTGTTTTTATATACTTACCACAAAAGTATGTTCCATTCGAGCTCATTCCAATAATTTTTTTGTATTTGTATTTTTTGTTCAGAATAGCCTCCACACCAAAATTTCATCCAAATCAGTTGAGAATTACGGAAACATGCAGATACGGTAACGGGGTTTCCTGGGTCACAATGGAGATGAAATAAAACAATCGTTGTTTCGAGTTTTGTATCTTTATTGTTGCAATAATTCACAGAATCGCTCTGTTACAGAGACTTTTCCCATCGTTGCCGGCTCATTCTTGAGTGCAGAGACTTGGGAGGCTCCGCGACGAATCAGTAAATGGAGAAAAGATTAAATTTAATGATCGGTGCGACTATCACAACCATCAAATGCGCACCGGAGAACTTCACACAAAAAAGGAAGCTTACCAAACAGGCCCCTAGCCTGGGGAGTAGGGAGTTGGGACTGACTCTTCTTCCTCGATTCTTCCTTCAGCGTCTCCTGGCGCTGAACTTCCTCACTTCTCACTTTCCGTTTGGAAAATCTCTGATTTTATACTCAAACTTCTGAAATGTGACCACTCTCCTTGGCTGTCACTTGAGGAATAAAAAACTCCACGTCACCTCTTTCTCGCAATATTCCTCCATTTCCTTGCCAACTTCACTCTCCATCGACTTTGTGGGGACTGTGTCATCAGTTAGGGGTTTTTATAAGCTCAATAACCCTCTGGTATTGCAGTAGGAGGGGCTTGGATGTGACTAGGGATTATGGGAAACAGACTAGGTGACGGTAATCAAACCGTGGTATGTCCTCTCTCCTTTGATGAAGTAACCAGGGCAAGTACACGTTTGATTTACGTGTTCACCACCGAATCACCTTCCTCCATTGAGGTAATTCAAGGCATGGAGCAAAAATGCCATACAATACACACAGACATATTTTTGTTGTTGTTTCTTCACGTTTTAGACCATTTGGAGCAATTTTTCGAGGAATTGAAAAATCTCAAATATACTGAATGCATAATCTTTTCTTTTCTATCTATGAAACTTGACATGAGCGAGGTAGAAAACAAAGCTAAAAACTGAAGCTGTCTTGGGGGTACCAGACAAAGACAAAACACCTTGGAAACATGCAATCGATTACATATAATATAACGCAACAACACAGCATTCAACACTGTAATAAGTCACAGCAATTTTACGATCATATGATAGGTAATTCAATTTCCCTTTTTATTGTAAATAAACTAGTTGCAGGGGGTTGAACTCTTACTTAAATTATTTATATTTAATAAATCAATCAAATTATTAGCACTTGCTATTTGATTTGACTAATTTACTAACAGTAAAAAAATATTACTGAAAAAGGGAATGTGAATTACCAATTAGGGGTTGGACCTATTAGGGGTTGGGACATATGGGTGAATCAAAAGGGTCGAGTTCATAAGAACGATTTTTTTTAGAATTAAAGTATTTGGGACATCGGTCCGAAATAACAAAAATTAAATTTATAACTTAATTTTAATTAGAAAATCTCACATTGTGCACCCTTTTTCCAAAGAAGTTTTTCAGTGATTGCGATACAGTAATGTTAATATTCTTAAACACATTGCACTTTATTTTTTCCTTAAATTGATGATGAATGTTGGTTAAAGAAAATTTATTTTTGCGATAATTAAAAAANCTAGTTCAACCACTTCGATTTAAGCTCTTAAATTCAGTGCGCTGGATAATTTTATGAATATTATTCAGAGCCCACTGAATTTGAGAGCTTCAAATGTGTTTTTAATGATTGCGATACAGTAAAATTAACATTATTGTACTCAATGCACCCTTTTTCTTAAATTGATTATACATTTTAGTTAACAAAAATTAGTTTTGCCGATAATTAGAAAATCCCACATAATGCACCCTTTTTTCAAAGACCTTTTTGCATGCAATTTTTCCTATTTCGTCCAAATGTCGCAAGATAATATTTTATCCTATTTCGGCCATATGTCCCAATTTTTTTTGTATGATTTCCAAAAAACTGTTTTCTGTTCAGCCAAATGGGATTCTGCCAAACGGCCTCCGGTCATATGGCTTTCGGCCAAGTGTAACAAAATCTACCTACTATATGATAGTAAAATTGCCGTGAGTTTTTTCTGTGTTTGTATCCTTCTTTTATATCCCTTAGAAAATAACATGGCTCGGCTCGTATACTAAATATAGATATCTTAAATACATGCTTCTTGTTTATGCTATATGCTATGAGAAAGTAATACCTACAATATTCAAGAGTAAATCAACATTTTATGAATAAAATGAAAAAGTTGCAGAGGAACGAAAATGAAGACTAGTTTTTGTATGGCTGAAGTTGATGGATGTCGGTTGGATGACTCGCTCCCTGTTGGCTTCTTAATGATGCAATAACGAATTCCTCTTAAAAATATTGCTCAAAAAATTTCCAGTTTTTGCTAAACTTCCCGAACGTAATTAA
>JXPH01016959.1:9084-20694 GCA_001014845.1 Mochlonyx cinctipes
CTTTTTGCCGCACATTTCTCTTTTGAAATTTGACACCAAATTAAGGCGTCAATTTTGTGACACGTTTTTCACTCTATCTCTGTGGGTAATAACTAATCATAAATGAAATTTATCTGTCTTGTATTTCATTTTTCATTATTTTTCCCTCCGTTCTTATTTGTTTTTTTTTCTTTTTTTTTTACAGATTTATTTCCTAAATTGACACCAAATTTGTTTTATAATTTTGCTTTCTTATATGAGACGAGAGGCGGGCTGAGATTTTTTCTGGCTTTTTAAATTAAATGGATCCGTTACAAAATTAATTTTCAATATTGTGTTTCATAATTGGATTTTGCACGGAAAGTAATTTGGAACAATGAAACGTAGGAAACCATAAAGTGGATTATAAAAGCCTTTCTTTTTTATTTATTGTATATTTTATGATAAGAACTCGATTTAAAATTTGACAAGGATCGTATGGGCAAAATATGGAAGAAGATCTGAAAAATATTTGCAGAGTTATCCAAGAAAAACTGGTAATTGGAGGCACCAGGAACGATAGTAGGTCTCAAATTTAGCATACACAGATAATTCCAGAAACGTTATTTTTGGTTCGTTAAACTATCAGAATATTTCTTGAACACAAACTCGTATTTCAGAGAAAAGAACTAAAAAAACTAGTTTAAGTATTTTAACTAAAATAAACCGTTTTTGAAAATGTTTTATGCCCTGAGTCTTCTGGCAAAATTTGGAAACTAAACTAAAAATAATAGTTCAAAGGTTAAACTAAAATAAATTTTGCGTGGATTTTGGTGAAATGAACTAAATTTTTTTTTTATCTGTGTATTGGAACTGGTTCTAGAGCAATTATCAAAAGTTTAAATTCAAACTTGAGCTCCTTTTCATCAATCGAACTCAAGAATTCTGGAGGTTCTTGGTACATAGGAGCTCTCAGATCCCAATGTCCCAGGGTCAAACTTTTTTATGAACTGTTCTTGCGGATACTTATCACAAGATTGTGTTTTAAATTTGAGCTTGATAGCAAAAAAAAATTTGAAGCATAGTTTAAAAAAATGGTCTTGGAACATCCGGATTTCAGGGCTTCTATGTAGCAGGGACTTACAGAAGATTTTAGTTCAGTTTCTAAAAGGAATCGGTTGTGATATCAGGATTTTTTAATAGTCGGAATGATCATAGCTTTCTTGCAAGCATAGTGAATTACAATTTCTGTCCTTAATTAGGGTCAAAACCATCCGTGTCCGCTTCCAAATGCCATTCTTTTCTCTGAAATACTTGGACATATTTCTTAAAATTTTCTATTACATCAATTTAAATTAATTTAAATTTAATCAATTTAATTTTTAATTTTTGAGTTCCTATGAAAAAATGTTCCGGAAATAAAGAAGTAAAGCGGTAATCCACCTTCTGGTTTTAATCGGGTTTTTTATTTAGTTTCCAAGGAAGCATATCTGATTAAGGGACGGAAAATCAAAATGCATGGAATTTAAAATCAACTGGGATTGGTCTCGGGAGAATTAGCCGAAAACCAAATGGTGAAAGGAAAATAGGCCAAAAGCTAATTGGCTGAAAAACATTTGGCCGAACTAGATAAAAAGAAAGAAAGGAAACATTGGCCGAGCGAAAATTTACCAAAAGGGAAAATTGGCCGAAAATTATTTTTTATATACGTCAATATTCATATCAACCCCATATAGAAAATGGCATAATAAATCTAGCAAGGTCCTATCCAGGGCAGGCTTACCACGGTGTTCCCAGATCATGTGCCTGGGGGCCCCCATACAAACTCAACAGGATTTTCCAGAAATCTTGAGTTCTAATAATCGGAATGAGCTCAAGTTTTGAACATAATCATCTTAAAACAGTTTGACCCACCCCTTGACCTCGGGATCTGAGGATTAATATGAATTAAAAATTTTCAGTATTCCTCAGTGCTCGTAATGGACTACAACATGCAATATAGGTTTTTGGTAAGTATCCAAGAACCAGTTCCTTTAAAAAGTTTGACCCTGAAAAATCGAGATATGAAGGAAGAATTCTTCAGTTCTATTGATAAGCATGAGCTCAAATTAGGAACATCTTGTGGTAAGAATTCGAGAACAGGTCCTAAAAAAAGTTTTGCTCTTTAACATCGGGATCTGTCGTCTCCTATAAACCAGGAACTTCCACAATTCTTGAGTTCTAGTGACCGGACTGAGCTCAAATTTGGAATATAATCTTCTGATAAGTATACAGCCAAGAACAGTTGCTATGCTAAATTTCGGATGATATTATCCGTTCTTGGTCCTTCCAATTACCATACTTCCTTGGGTAACCCTGTAAATACTTTCCCTATGCTCTTTAAAATTTGCACTTATTATCGTTGATGTCCAAATCTAGTTCCTATTATAAAAAACGTAGGAAACCACAAAGTAAATTATGTAGTTTTTCATCATATTTATTGTATATTTTGTGATAGAAACTGGATTTAGACTTCGACAAAGATGAAATGAGCAAATTTTGAAGAGGATCGGAAAAGTATTTACAGAGTTATCCAAGAAATTCTGGTAAGTGGAAGCACCCGGAATGGATAATATTATCCACAACTGTTAATGAGCCCAATTGTACTACGGGGTCTAGGGGCCCCCATACAAACTCTTCAGAATTTTCTAGAAATCTGGAGTTCTAATGATCGGAATGAGCTCAAATTTGGAACATAACCTTGTGGTAAATATACCCACGAACAGTTCTTTAAAAAGTTTGAACCTGGGACATATGGATGTGTGGGCTCCTATGTACCAGGAACTTCCAGAATTCTTAAGTTCCCGTAATCGGAATGAGCTGAAATTTGGAATATAAGCATATGTCAAGTGCCTAAGAACAATTCCTATGCTGAATTTGGAATAATATTATCTATTCCTGGTGCTTCCAATTACCAGACTTTCTTGGATAACTCTGTAAATACTTTTCCGATCCTCTTCAAAATTTGCACTTATCATCTTTGTCGATGTCAGAATCCAGTTCCTATCATAAAATATACAATAAATATAAGAAATCTATATAATTCACTTTGTGATTTCCTACATTTGTTTTCGTAAATTTAACTTCCAACGCATGGCATTTAAAATCAACCAGAAGATCCCAGTTTTGTTTCAATTTTTTTATTTTATGATATTATTGCAATGTTTTTGAAGTAGGTAGATTTTTCTCTAAAAACTAATACGAAAACCACATTTGCCTTTCTTCAAGCAGCAGAGAAATTCTCAAAAAATAATTTGTTCTAAAGCGAACAAGGGAACGTAGATTCCAAAGTGTCTCTAAAATCACCTGTTAATTACGATCAATCTAGCTTCCCAAACCCTGCATCACAAAATGCGTCACAATTATTTTTTCGCGAATCTCAAACTAAAAAATTCTGAAACAATTTAATGAAGACAAATTGGGCTCCATCCGTGCATTGCAAATTTTCCATTCCAATTTCGAGGAAAAAGTATAAACTAATATTAGGTTTATGTGCCGTTATTCTCCACATCGCGCTTCAAAAAAAAAAGAAAATTATCACCATATCATCATGTGACAAACCATGCTGGGATAGGCAGCAGCCTCTAACACGAGTTTGTTTTGTTGGCTCATGGTAATCATAATAAATTTTTATTTTCCAGAGTTCACGAGATGGAAAAAAACATAATTGCATACATACGATTTTTTATTTACTTTTATTGCGACATAGTAAATTTTTATATAATTTTTAATTAAAATCTATGACTTTATTCTCGAGTCAAGTGTTTGAATTTTTAATGCGTTTATAAATTTGTTTGCGAAATTTCATTTGCAGCGCGAAAAGGCACATTTTTTATTAAAATGCTGCTCGTAAAAAAGATTTTTTTTTTAAACATGTAAAGTTGGTGAAATTTGTCAAAAAATTTTGCTCTCAAAATTTATTTACAAAAAAGGTAATTCCCAACATAACCTTACATGATGTACAATAAAAAGTCCCTACCTGTCCCCAGGTGGTTAATCAAAAATTTCTATAGAATCCAATTAAATTAGAAATGAACGAAAAAGAAGAGGGACTGAGAGCTGCTGCGTCCATTTCACATCGTAAAATGAAATTCATTAGAAATTTAAAACAAATTATATCGTTTTAATTTAATGACAAAGACGAAGAACTCATTTAGTTAAATTAAACTAAGTTTTATGGCACAATCAAGAACAACGACACCGCAAGGTAAATTAAAAGCAAAGGAGTTTTATCCAAAAAGCTCCAGAATAAATAAATAAATGAGAAAATATCCTTTTTTCTTCTCATTTTCATTTTCTCGGTTTCCCTCAATATATACACCGAGTCTGATGTTTTCCTCCGCAAACATTAAGACCAACTTTTGGGTTTATAATTAGAGTCATTAAGGTAACTAAATTACCTAATTAATCACATCCCACTACACAATTAAAAATTAACTCTTAAATCAAACCTCAAGGTACATGCTAAAGTTATTGCTTTTTCATATTTTTTTACATTTATTTATTGTACTTTCCTATTCTGCCACACAGTGACTACATAAAGTGGGGCTTTGAACGAAAATGCGGGCATTAATAATACAGGAAAGGGCGACCCAACGACATACATGGGGAATGACTTTCCTTTTGATTTTGATTATAAGGGAATATTTTTTAATTACGAAACTTAAATTAATTATATAAATACACTGAAAAACAATCAAACCTAAAAATGGGTTGCATTGAACCAAAACTGAAGAAAGTGAGTGGAGTCCAAATTAGACCATTTTGCCTTATGTACTGTTGGCCTAATGAACGGTGTTGGCCTAATGTAAGTTTTGGCGTAATTTACATTTTGACCTTAAAGTGTTGCTCTAATGTACGTTCGGCCTAATGAACGTTGGCTTAATGTAATAATAATAATAATAATAAGGCCTATAGGTATACCCTATTGGGGCCAGGCGAGTCCTCATATTTCAGAGAAATTTCTAGGTATTAGTAGACCTATAGCTTATAGTGGATTCCGAACCACCACAACTTTAATGGTTATGCTAATGAGTTACCAGCTCATTGAGCCCATCAAGTCGTGTTCAGTTTTTATTGCAAGGAAACTGACATACCACCACAATTATAGGTTATATAATTGTCGATGGTAGTAGGTGAATGCATATATCACAGACTGACTGTACTGTGTTCTATTTATAGAAATATCGACAATTCAGATTTATCACAAACTGAAAATCAACAATCTAATTTAATCGAACCCAGAAACTAGTGGATGTGAGGCAAGCGTGCTAACCACGCAACCACCCGGTCATCGTCGGCTTAATGTACTGTTGGCCTAATGTACTGTTGACCTAATGTACATTTTCGCCTAATGTACATTATGGCCTCAAAGTGTTGTCCTAATGTACGTTCGGCTTTATGTACGTTGGTCGTCGTTAGCCTGTTTTACATAGAGTAATTAACGATAACGTCAAAAGCCTCAAAAACCTCAGGACAAAGATGGCGATTTGAACGATCTTTTAAAAAATAATGGAATAAAAATCTTGACTGTCAAATTTTTTAACCACAGGAAGTTGGGTTTATAGCCGGGTTAATTACTCTATAGCAAAGATACAAACTCTTCTCACGCTTAACTTCACATGAACAATTTTACCGATTTGGTTTATAGACAAAAATCTACGAGATTTTTTAACAATAAAATAACTAAAGGATCCACATATAGTACGAACTAGACAAGTCAAGTCAGTCAATTTTGACATAAGCCAAGGCACATTTCTGACTTAAACCGTTTTTAAAAAACTCTCAAAAGGTGACGATAGTTGTAAACTTATTATTATTGATTATTCATTTATAGTTATGGAATGTTTTAGTACAATTTACTGATTTTTTCCTTAAATTTTACTTTCAGTCAGTTAATTTGGGCCAACACCAACAGACATTAACTGACCCGTACAGTTAAAATGAGAGAAAATTCCATTCTGTTATTTTAACTGAATTAATAGTAATTTTTACTGACTTTTTCCATTAAAAGTTGCAAAAAAATATTATGATCTATGCACAAGTATATAGTAATACACTTCTTTCTTACTTACTTACTCATGGGCCTATGGTACACACGCGGGACACAGCCGATCAATAGTTCTATTCCATCTCATTTGGTCCCTAGCGGTTGCTATTACGTCACCCCATTCATCGTTGCGTATACACCCAACTCTGACTTGACGGAACGGCGCCAAGTTTGGCGTGGTCTGCCTGTGGATCTGGTTCCTTCCCGAGGACAGTACGCCAAAGCTTCTTTTGCTACTGATCCGGGCTCCGTTGGGCCCCTTCGTAGCACGTGGCCGATCCATTCAAGTTTGCGTCGCCTGATTTATATCTCCATGCTAGTCATACCACATTGCTGCCATAACTCTACGTTAGTAATCGTTCGAGGCCATCTTATCCGAAGAATTTGCCGCAGACAAGTGTCTGAATTTTATTGGTGACTGATTCAGTCACTTTCAAAGTCTCGGACGCATACAGCAGTGTGGATAGTACAAGAGTTATAAATAGTCGAAGCATGGTGTCTTTTCATACAATGCTTGAGCGCCAGATGTTATTTAGCGCATAAAATATTCCTCTCGCAGTTTTGATGCGGCTTTGAACGTCTTCATCGGTACCACACTTCTTTCAAAAATACAAAAATTAATGGGAAAAATCAGTTAAATTTATAGAAAAATTCAGTAAAAATTAAGAAATCGTCCAGTAAATTTAACGAAATTTTCACATTTGTCAAGAATTTTTGTACCATCATCGGTTTTTTTTTCATTCTTTTAGCTCCGCCATTTTTATTTTTTTAAATCACCATCTTATATTTCTTTCTAAAATCTTAAATTTTTCCCAAGGCCATCTTGAATTTTTTTTACAAAATTTTTGCTTAGAAGTTTTGGCTCCCCTTTTGAGTTGTTTGAACTTTGATCTTGAATAGTGTTATTCGTTATTTTGAATTTGCTACAAATTACACAGTAAAAACAAACTTGAATTTTAAGATTAAGATTAAGTAATTGTATAAATTTCAACTGTTTGAGTTGAATTTGAAAATTACAGTCAACTATTCGTAAATTCAACTGGATGGGATTGCAAATATATGGACAGTTCAACGGGATGGGTTGAATTTTACAACGACAAAGGTGAATCGTTATTTACGAACGATTGTTCGGTAATTTAAGCTGGATATTTTTGCTGTGTAACGCCACACTTTGAGTGCAATAATAACGCTATTCCTGCCAAATAAAATCAAACAAGTTTACCAAAAACACCTAAGTAGCTATTGTATCAAGTAAGGTACTTATCAGTCACATCCAAGTAGCAATTATTTTCTAGAAACTGGATCAACACCCAAAAAATATCAATTTCACTTTTAATAAAAAAAACTCAATTCCAAAACCACCAGAAGGTAGAAATCAGAAATAAATGTTATTACAACATTGTAATTGATACTAAAAACCTCTAATTGGCGTTTTTCCATCCACCCTCGAGGCAAAATTTTTAATAATAGAAAATATATAAGAGGGGGACACTGTGATTCGATTGTGTACGTCCACCACAACGCAATCAACAGCAAATGAACCCTCTGCCCGAACGTGTGTAATCGATTCAATAAATAATTGAAAATAAGATTTTTTCGCAATAAAATCGGTGTCGGACTTTTGTGTAATGATAATAAATGAGGAATAAAAATATGCCGATGATTTTGCTATAAAATGATTGCGAACACATTTTATTTTCGCATCTTTCTTATTTTGAATTAAGAGCGTCTAAATTAGCTTTTTTATTATATGATGAGGATGAAAATAAGCTGACTGGCAGTGTGACTTAAACGCTACCAATACATTTTCATGTAACTAAAATAATGAGAATGCCGGCGCAACCTTAATTCGTGGTAGATTTTGAAAAATCTGTATCAAAACTTACAAAATGTGTATAAAACCATGCAAAACGTGTGGCGAAATGTGTAGCAAAATTTTGGAAATGTATAGCAAAAAGGGCAAAAAGTGTTAATAATGATAGGCCTGTAGTACCCAAGCGACTCCTCATATTTCAGAATGCCATATGGTCAAAGGCCGTTTGGCGGAATGCCATATAGCTGAATCTCATTTGGCCGAAAAGAAAAGTTATTTGGACATTTGGCCACATTTGAAAAAAAATATTTGGGACATTTGGCCGAAATAGGGGAAAAATACATTCAAAAACGGTCTTTGAAAAAGGTGCATTATGTGGGTTTTTTTAATTATCGGCAAAAATAATTCTCTTTAACTAAAATTCATAATCAATCTAAGAAAAAAGGATGCATTGTGTGCTATAATGTTAATTTCACTGTATCGCAATCATTAAAAACATTCTTTGAATAAAGGGTGCATAATGTGGGATTTTTTAATTATCGCAAAAAATAACTCTTTCTTTAACTAAAATTCATAATCATTTTAAGACAAAAGGGTGCATTGTGAGCAATAATGTCAATTTTACTGCACCCTAATCATCACGGCTATTTAAAGGTGCATCGATTATTGCAGCAGAATTATTAGTTCACCAACTTTGGTTTGATTTGAAGCTCTCAAATTCAGTGGGCTGAATAATATTGATTAAATATAAGGGCTTCAAAGCGAACCAAAGTGGATGAACTGGTAATTGTTCGGCAACAATCGATGCACCTTTAAATAAACTTTTCATTTTGACAAAAAGTTTCTTTGGCTCATATAAACTTTTGGTTGTCACAAGGAAACAACTTTAAACTGCCACTTTAAACAACATAATTCAATTTCTCACAGTGATAGTCATTGTGTGGTCGTCTTATGTTTGTCATGAGGAGTCGGAGGCCCGTTTTTACTCATGGAAAGACGTCGGTCAGTTATGTGACCGCTGGTTATGAAACTGGCCTCTACATACATAACATTTATCGAACATAGTCCAATATTTTCCATCAATCAAGTCATGTTAAGTTTTTATTGCATGGAAACTGACTAACCTCACATACACACATATACCACCACAATCATAGGTTATATAATTGTAGATGGTAGTAGGTGTATGCATATTTCATAGACTGACTGTACTGTGTTCTATTTATAGAAATATCGACAATTTAGATTTATTACAAACTGAAAATCAACAATCTAATTTAATAGAACACAGCAGTTTCTACCGGGAATCGAACCCAGAACCTAGTGGATGCGAGGCTAGTGTGCTAACCACTCAACCACCCAGTCGTCATATTTTGAAACATTTTTCCATATTTCCTCATATTTTGGTACACATTGTGAATTTTTGCGATACATTCTCACATGTTGATACACATTGTCATAATTTGGAAAACATTCCAATATTTTGATATACATTCTAATAGTTTGCAACACATTGTAAGTTTTTGATACATATCCTTACTTTTTGATACACATTCTTAATTTTTGATACATATTTATATATTTTACAAGCGGTATCAAAATCTGCTACACATTCTCAATAGCCAGGTAAAACAACCCTCTCAAAACTATGCTAAATGATAGATTTTACATCGAAATCCACTACAAAAATGTTTAACAAATTTTCAAAAAATTTCTCTATTTTTAAAAATAAAAAACGTTTTTGGTAGTTGCACGTGCTCATCTTTTGTTGAAAGGCGTGAAATACAAAAAACGAGTTATAGCACATAACCCTGCTGAAAAACAGTAACTCTACTGAAAAAACACCGTTCAGTTTGATATTACGTCCCTGCTCGCGGTTTGACGTTATTATGTGGAATAACCACTACTCAGTTCCTTACGAAAAATAAACAAAAAACACACACAGAACCTACCAAAGGAAGGTTAATTAGTGTCTTTGCTAACAAAACCCTAACGAAAAAATATACTTTTGTAAGGTTCTGAGATGCGAATGTTGACAGTTTGGACGATAAAGAATACAGATCTAATTTATTTTTAAAAAATGATAAAAAATAGTAGTTTTTTTTCTACTCGACAAAATTAGATGAAAACTGCCAAAAAAATAATAAAATAAAATTATTCAATTTGGACGTTCGTTTGACTCTCCTATTTTTGGAACACATTTCCATAATTTGCAACACATTATGATTTTCTGCAAAACATTGTAATTTTTAGATACACATTTTCCAAAGATAAATAATTTCTGATTTGCCATACAACATTCAAAACTTATCACAAATTTGGCTAATGCCGAGAAGACCGACTGCCTTGCTTAAACCACAAAGTAAATTGCTATGGAGACGAGTCACATTGTGTATTGTAATTCATAAAAAAGAAGAACCAATTTTGCCACAAAATAAATTTATTTTCACTGACATAGAGACATTGTAATGTAACTAAAATGTGGCTATAAAATGTCATCAAAGTTTCTTCCTTTTAAAAACACACAATAAATCATTTCATCTCCCAATTTCAAATTTATTATTTCTGCATCCTCTTCGTCCCTCCTCATATCCATCCACTCTATATACATTCTTGTATTATATTTCAATTTTCAATTAAGTTTCTCGTCAAAACAAAAATGACAAAATGAAATAAAAACAAAAATCGTCGCATAATGACAGAATTATGATTCAATTTTAAAAGTTATTTTTGAATTAAGAAAGAAGTGCAATGAAGTGTCACACGAGTTTTCATTTTGTTAAAACTTAAAATAATTAGCAAAATAGAATAATAATTTTTAATTTAAAATAAATAATTAGAAACAGAGTTTTAATGTTTTTTTCATTTCGCACATATCTTTCAATTAATCATAAATAAATAGATGTCTTTGCACCATCTTTTTATAATTAACATGAAATTAGCTTAATTATAACCTCAAATTTTGGGATTTTTGTTTTAATATTTATTTTTTGTGTATTTTGGCACTTTGTTGTTGCATCGTTTTATTGATTTTTTTGTAGTTTTCACTAAAAAATACCCTCCATAAAAATGGAGCTTGCCCTTAGAAAGACGTTACCGAGTTTTTTGTCAATATGTAGCAAGTTGCGAAATGAAAACACCTCCAAATATATTCGCTTTATCGGACAGTCTTGAGCAAGAAATTAAACTTCACTAATACAGTTATATTGAAAAATTTTATCTTTTCTTTTATTATATTTATAGATATAGATAGAAAAATAAGCTCACGAATTTAGTAAAAATTTGGTCCCTTGGAAAAGTTGCTCAAAATGGTCTAAAAAAACCGGAAAAATCCGTCGGTGTGTCAGATAGACAAATTCTCAACCAATTTGGCTGAAGTATTGTGTGGTGGCTTTTCTCAACAAAAGTAAGGAAGAGTTTGTTAATAACCCGAATCAGGCCACGGGCATTCGGTCCCGCATACAAACTCACTAGAATTTTCCAGAAATCTTATTGGGAATGAGCTCAAATGTGGAATATAATCTATTGGTAAGTATCCAAGAACAGTTCCAATCAAAGTTTGACCCTGGGACATTGGGATCTGTGGGCTTCTATGTACCAGGAATTTCCAGAATTCTTGAGTTCTAGTGATCGGAATGAGCTCAAATTTTTAATTTGTGCTTNTGAATTCAAAATCGGAATATAAGCTTTTGTTTGGTGCCCAAAAGCAGTTCCTAGAACAGTTTGACCCTGAGACATCAGGATCAGAGGG
>JXPH01016971.1:0-10068 GCA_001014845.1 Mochlonyx cinctipes
AATTCTTGAACGATCATTGGAAACATAATTACATAACATAAATAAATAAAATGCAATTAAACACGCTTTACAAAATCATTCATAGACTTCTAACTTTATAGATCACGCATTACAATTTTCGAAATTGATTTAAAACATATTTTATACATTAGGTAATTATGGAGATGTTCCGATCATTTCCAGAGTGATACAAGGATTGGCCTACAAATTCCTGAAGTTACTTGTACCTAGGAGCCCTTAGATCCCGATGTTCCAGGGTCAAACATTTGTAGCAACTGTACCACAAGTTTATATTCCTTATTTGAGCTCATTTCGATCACTAGACTAGAACTTAACAATTGCTGAAGCTCCTGCTACAAAGAAGCCCTCAGATCTCGATGTCCGAAGTTCATTTTTTTAGGAACTCTTCTTGGATACTTATCACAAGATTATGTTCCAAATTTGAGCCCATTCCGATCATTAGAACTCAATTTTTCTGCAAAATTATGGCGAGTTTGTATGGGAGCGCCCAGACCCCGTGGCCCAATTGGGTCCATAAACACACTCGTCTTTAATTTTGGTGAGAAAAGCAAATTCGGTTGACACACAAACAGAAGCAGATTTTTTTTTTCGCATTTCAGACTATTTAGAGTATTTTTTATAAGTAAGGAAATAAATGCTAAAATTTAGGCATTCATATCAATCTCCATTATTAACGAGACGACTAACTCATTCGATGTCGTTCTGATATCCATAATCTCCGGAGAAATATGGAAGTATGGAAAAAGATTTGACACATTATCTTCAAAGAGTGGACCGTTTTTGGGTGACAAAAAAAGAAATTTGGCTGACAAAAAAAGAAATTTGGATGACAAAAAAGTAAATTGTGTGACAAAAAACATTTGGGTGACAAAACAATAAATTTGGGTGACAAAAAAAGAAATTGGAGTGACAAAACACGAAATTTCGATAAGAGAAAAGAAAATTAGGTGACAAAAAAAGAAATTATTGTCTATGGTTAAACATTGTGAAAGCAATTGTTTCTTGATATTCATTAAAATTTATTAAATTATAATTACCAATCAAAAACACAAAAGATAATAAAATTAAAGCTAAACTTACCTCATAAGAAATTGTTTGAGCAATATAGATAATGGCAAATAAATCAAATTGAGTAAAAAAAATTGGGTGACAAAAAACGGTATTTCTGTGTCAAATTTTACAAAAGAAATCCATGGTATTATAAGAGTCCTTTGGCCGCCATTGTTTCAGGACTTTCAAACTACCATGGATTTCTTTTGTAAAATTTGAAAATACTTTTCTTATATAAAATTTAAAATTACTTTTCTAGTTTACAAAAGAAATCCATGGTAGTTTGGAAGTCCTCTCGACGGCTTCAAGACTTCCAAACTGTGATCCATTTTTATTATTTTGTCACCCAAATTTACTTTTTTATCATCCAAATTTTCTTTTTTGTCACCCAAATTTGCTTTTTTGTCAGCCAAATTTACTTTTTTGTGACACAAATTTACTTTTTTGTTACCAAACTTTACTTTTTTGTCACCCAAAATTACTTTTTTGTCACCCAAACAACCCTAAATTCCGTTAATGACTTCTTAGAGTAATCGCGTCTTCAGCAAAGTTGTTTGAACGACCCAGTGTGTATTTAGTATCCAAGAAAAGAATTAATCACCATCTAGCGGATGGATGCGGTAACAACCGTCAATTCCGTAAGTGACTTCTTAGAGTGATCGCGTCTTCGGCAAAGTTGCTTGTACGGCCAAGGGTATTCAGTATACAAGAAAAAAATAATTGCCGCCTATCAAATGGGTGTGGAAACAATCCTAGAATTTGTAAATGACTTCCTAAAGTGATCGCATCTTAGCATAGTTGCTTGTGTGCCAACTGTTTTCAGTATCCAAGAAAAGAATTAATCGCCACCCATTTCAAATTTCTTTACATACAAGATTTTACTGAAAACGTAGTTTTTACCATATATTATTTCCATAAAAATTTTGGATATCAGCACGTCAGGGCCCAATTTTTAGCTGCGTTCAAAAAATAATAATCCCCACTTCTATTTAATGAAACCAATTTCAAGTATCATTTGAAAATAAAAATATTTTCCTCGAAATGTCAAGCACCATAATTAACGCCCAAACACTTTTCATCGCACAAAAGCTTAAAAAAGATGAAATATTGAAACATTTGCTCACACCCAACAATTTCTCTGTTTAGTCTTTATTCATCAAAAGGCGAAAATTGTTGTCTGTTTTCAGCAGAATTTTCTTTCAATTTCCTTTCTGTTGCAGCGAAAAAATAAGAAAATAAAGAGATTATAATTGCATCAAAATGCATATTTTCCTCAAAGCGTTTAATGTCTTGTTTACGATATTAAAATGTTTTTAAAGATGAACTTTAACCTTTTTTTATTCATTTACAATTTCCACGTAAATAAATAATTTTTTTCGAGCTTAAAGTTTCTCAAGTGTAACTAAGTAAATCACTCATCCCGTGGGAGAGTTTTGTTTCGTTTTTCATGAAAATCATATTTTTAAGTGTCTTGATGAATCAGTTGAGTATATTTTACTTTTTGAAGATAAAATTTTAAACAATTTTTATACTTTTTCCTCGTTAATGTTTTGTTACGAGTTTAAGTGCCATTTGGAAAAACTTAGCAGACGAATGGTAGGTTAAACATACATAATTGTGATGTGATGTTATGTCGTACCCTTATGGCTCTTGAAGATTGAAAATGTGAATTTGTGGATTTTCATATACATAATTCAAGCTCCTACTAGCATTAGGATGGCTCAAGAGACTATTCATAAGCGTATAATTGCTTATATTTCCAGAGTCTTGACTTCCGAAAATGTAAATAGCGAATGCAAAGTTTTCATCATGATGCTACAAGCGATGTTTACAAATTATTAAAAATTCAAGACATCTCTGCTGCTGGTAACAAGACAAATATAACTTTTAGATCCACTACATGCTGGATTACGCCAATATACACGACATCTTAAAAGTTCTTTTTCAAACAATAAATAAAATACTAAAAGCTCCATTAAAATTTTAAGGTTACATTACGGAAAGTGGAATAAAGTGTCTCTCCAAAAACAGCATACACAACTCGAAAAACATATCTTAATTTATGCACCTTTAGTTAAACCCCAACATAATTTACAACACCCTTAAGAGAGTAAAAGTTGTTTTAGTTTTGAATTTTATTTTATCTCTTAAAACACATAATTAAGTTATTTTCTTTCGAAAGCTCCATTGAGAAAAATTAATCTTATCTCAAATTGGATCTTGGTGCAGAAAAATATCGCTGCTACATGACTTTTTTATGGCTGCCAGCTCGAAGACAATTTTAATGTCGTTTTAATATGGTGGGATTTTTCCACAACTTGCATCTAAAGTGCTGTATTATCGTTATTATCCATTAAATTGTAAACTTTTCGTCTCTTCCACAAAAATGTGTGCTGGAGGATGGGTGGCTGTCGTTAGATGGAAAACCGCAATAGTTTGCTGCAGATTATAATATTTTTCTCGTACATTTGATTTTTAATGCTTTTATGAATTTAAATGGCTGAATTTTATGGTAATTTGAATGGTTTCTGGTATAAATAGTAAACTTTTATTGGATCTAAATTGATGGAGTCATTGAATTTATATAAGCTCATGATGATATTTTTAAACGAAAACTTTTTTCCGAGTTAGAGGGTGTGAGGGTAGCGTGTATCATCGTTATGGTGGAGGCGTTATCTTATTATTATTTATACGTATAATCATCTTAATTTTGTCTGCAGCTTTATAATAAGGCGTTAATATAATTTTCTATTGAAAATAATTATGAAAATTATTTCTACACATTACTAAAGCGAAGTAGGAGTTTTGAATTTAATTAAATTCTGGCAGAATCTTTTAAAACAGTGGGAAAATATTTTTTTTTAATTCAGGCTTTTTTTTTAATTTTCTAAACCACAATAAAATGTGTGGAAAACGTTATTTAGAGATTTATGGTTCAATTTCAACTATTAAAATCATTTTCGCATGTTTCTCTTGTAGATAAAAAAAATTGTTCTAAATTTTTCCAACCATGACACCAAATATTTTTGCCCGCACATTTTTACTCCGCCAAATTGAATAGAGATGCCCAAAAGAACAATTTCTGCAACACTCTGCAAAAAAGAACACTTTGCAGAACAAAACAACAACACGTCGGACATCCAGCAGGAGTGGAATGGTTTCAAAAAAGCAGTTTTAGAAAGTTGCGTGAGCACTTTACGGAAGTGCTGAACCTGCAAAGAGACAGCTTCCGATTAGAATTGCTTCGACCTGAACAGGCAGGTTTAAGAACCCAGAAGTCCTGCATTGATCAAATCAACACCTTACGAATCATCATAGAGTACATCAGTCGAGATGCGCTCTCCATTGTAACTCCAGTTCATCAATTACGAAAAAGCATTCGATTCATTAGATGTAGAATGCATATGGGCTGAATTTAAAAACTTGGGATTACCCAATAAAATCATATTCCTGATACGCAAGAGTTGAGGGTTTCAAATGTAGAGTACTCCACGACGCCAACTTGTCTGAACCCTTGAGACACTTTCGGCTGTCAGACTGTTTGTTGTCGCTGCTGCTGTTTCTTGTTGTTCTAGATGGAGTTGCGATACAACCAAAAAAACAAGCAACGAGGAATCATTTAGAACCCTCTCATACCACGAGAGAGATTGGAGTCGCTAAATTTTGCTGACAATAAATGTGAGCTAGCACATAAGCCAGTGGACATGCAAGATAAAGTGAACGACCTAGAACGAGAGTCTGCTAAAGTTGGGCTGAAAATCAACGTTAGCAAGACGAAATAAATAAGCCTAAATGCAGACTCCAACCTTCCTCTATTGCTCGCCAACAACCCTATAGACCGAGTAACGCAATTCCAGTATCTGGGGAGTATTGTTAGCGAAAACGGTGGTGCAGCTAAAAATGATGAAACCAGGATTAAAAAATGGCGTGGTGTATTCATCGTCCTTAATCGTAAATGGTGCTCTTCGATCTATATTACCAGAACTAAAATCAACATATTAAGATCATGCGTATGTCTGTACTGTTATATGGTTGTGAGACCTGGATCGTTACAGAGGACATAAAACGAAAAATTCAAGCCTTCGTCAACCGTTGTCTTCGCAAAATCCTACGTATCTTTTGGCTACGCCACATTACCAATGAAGAATTGTGACAATGAACTGAGTAGAAGGATATCAATCTCGAGATACGTAGGAGAAAATTTGGTTGGATTGGGCACACTCTCAGGAAAAGACCCAAAGAAGTTTGTCACCAAGCACTTGTGTAGAACCCGAAATGTAGCAGAAGAAGAGGATGACCGGAAAACACCAAAACACCTCTAGCATCGCTCAACGCTGGCGCAAGCTAATGATTGAGCAGTTCAGAGTAGCTGCTCTTCGTTTAACATTATATGGTACTTGAAGCAAATGGCACTCCGACNAAATGTAGCAGAAGAAGAGGATGACCGGAAAACACCAAAACACCTCTAGCATCGCTCAACGCTGGCGCAAGCTAATGATTGAGCAGTTCAGAGTAGCTGCTCTTCGTTTAACATTATATGGTACTTGAAGCAAATGGCACTCCGACGTACAAGATGGCGACTTTTTATTGATGTCCCATGCTCTTAGAGGCAGTTCAGTATCACCGTTGGATAAAGCGAAAAGTAAACTAACTTATCTTTCTATGCCTACCAACGTGACCTAGACATTGCTGGGTTGATTATGCGATAGAATCCAAATGACCGGGGAACACAGTGGTGGTAGTTTTCAGCCGCTCAAATTTTATTTTCAGCTGCTCAAAATTTAATTTTTGGCTGCTCAAAGTTTATTTTAGGCCAACCAAAAGCGATTGATCCTTTAAAAAATTGCTCAAAAGTTTGCCAACCGTAACTCCAAATATTTTTCCATACGATTTGGACCAGTAAGTGACCCGTATGTATTCATATAGGGGATATGACTTGTAGGTGAACAAGTTCATTCCCTCCCCTACCAATAACGCCTATCCAAAATATCCAGAAAAGTAAAATAAATAATCTTGCCCGGTCAGTATCTTTGGAAAAGCGGGAAATGTTGTTCTAAAATTCAGTAAAATACTTTTTGAAACTCTTTTCACAACGAATAAATGAGAGGAAAACTTATCTTTTGGCTCAGTTACTCCTTTTTAGGCATTAAAATAATAACCCTACGTGATCCGGTTTATGGAGCCATCCATAAATCCGTCATGGATCAAAATTTGATTTAAAAAAATCTATCTAAAAACGAATGATTCGGAAATGATCTGTAGAGTTTGGCGAGCATTTCGAACACAGTCCAACATGGATGCGAAAATTATTTTGGGCATTTAAGAAATTAATACCTAGATTTTCATGGCATCCATTATCTAGAATATCTTTTAAATGTAATAATTATCAGATATGTTCAACTTTAAAACGTTTTTATTTTTTGTATTTTCAATGTAAACTGATCAAAAGGTTGTACGTGCAACAACCTTCTATTTCAAAGAAAATGCATTCGTGGAAAAAAATATCTCGAAGAAAACTTATTTGACATGGATGCACTTAGACTTAGGCTATATTATAATGTAATATATTTTATAAGAAGATCGAAAAATATGAATATTGAATAGGATATATTTTCATGAATGCTTTTCAACTTGAAAGGAGAAAAATGACAGGAAATTGAATTCTTAATGTATTTTTCATGTTTCAAAAAATAAGATTCATGCACCTCGACTGTATAAATTGAAAATGAAGCTTAAAGCTTTTCTTGGAAAAGAAACAGAGAAAAATAAAATAACAAACGGAATTGGCGTGACCCAAAAAACCGCAGACAAATTATGCCATTAATAAAGTAATAAAATTTACATTAACTTACGATAAATCATCATATTTTTATTGTTTTATTGAAAGGTTTATGCAAATCACCTGTAAAAATTTTGTTAAAAAAACTAAAGAATTTATTTTGTCTCCACATTATACATCGATTGGCGTCACTCGGTTCTTTTGAAAACAAAGATCTATCTCTTTTATCGATTGATGACAAAAAAGAAAGGTCTAAACACACCCCTAAAAGTGACTACAACTAGCTAGGACGAGACCAAATGTTGTAGTCTAGGTTTTCCATACCATTCTCTGTTGATGGTCCTATATTTGTTTAACGCGCCTTTGTGACTTTATTATCCCTGTCTAAGCCTTGTTCATCTACAGATTCTTATTTTCAATGTCAAAGTCAATCCTTTTCTATGTCTAGGGTTTCGTAAAGCGTGTGTCGATCCAAATAGAAATTTGAAAAGATTTTCTATTTCCTATTGTTGTGCAGAAAATATGTAGTGGAAAATATATGAATGCTGAAATGAGTGAACTTAAGTAATAACAATTTGTTTGTTTTTATTACTATTGTTGCCTTTTTTGTTTCAGGGTTTTCCTCCATACTTAGTTTTTCCTTCACTTACCTTGATGTATTTTTTTTGTAATTTATGGAAAATACTAGACTGGTTTTTGCATCATATATGAGAGATACATTATGTATATATAAGCAAATTTTATTTCGGATTTCAAAAATACATGAATACAAGAGACATGAAGGGAGGGAAGTTTTAAAAATACTTGAAAAAATAAAATTAAATGATAAAACTTTAAGGCTTTAATAGAAATTAAGAGACCCAGTAGGTGTTTTAGTTTCCAGCAAGATATTTTTTTGGGTTTAAAATTTTGTCTATTACTATCTTTCGATGCCACGATGCAAGTGATATTTTAGTGAAGAAGTGGACAAAACATGTACAGGGCCATCTCATGAAAAATTGTTTGTTTACAGAATATCTTAAGTCCTAAAAGTTGGGACGATGTCAAATTTGGAACATAAGCTTTTGGTAAGTACCCAAAAATAGTTCCAATCAAAAAAAAATTCCTAAGCCTTTGAGATCTAGGGTTTTCTACGAGCAAATATTTTTAAGGAATCCATGTTATTTTGATAAGAATGAATTCAAACTTATAACCTAAGCTTTAAGTAAGCGTCAAAATAGTTCCTAAAGTTATTTCAGTTATTCTGTAGCCTCAGATTCAGTGCGTTTACTTTCTGTTCTCGATAATGCTTTGTTCGTCAATTGCAAAGATGAGTTCGTAGATGGGCCAAACCGGAACATACAAAATCTCACATACAAAATCACCAGAATTTTCCTAACAGTTCCTAAAAAAGTTTGACCTAAGGACNATTGCAAAGATGAGTTCGTAGATGGGCCAAACCGGAACATACAAAATCTCACATACAAAATCACCAGAATTTTCCTAACAGTTCCTAAAAAAGTTTGACCTTAGGACATAGGGATCTGGGGGCTCCTGTGTACCGAGAACATCCAGAATTTTTAGGTTCTAGTGATCTAAATGAGCACAAATTTGGAACATAATCTTGTGGTAAGTATTCAAGAACAGTTTCTAAAAAATTTTGACTCTAGAAAGTAGGGATCTGAAGGCTTCTGTGTACCAGAAACTTTCAGGATTCTTGAATTTGATCAGAATGAGCTCAAATTTGAAATAAACCAGACGGATCAAGAAGTATGGAATAATTCTAAGAGATGGCACTAGTATGCACCAATGTGCAATTTATAGCTAACTTCACTCTTCATTAGACGACTGATAAAATTTCAACCATTTATGTTTACACATTTACAAGTTACAGCAGTGACAAGCAACCATCCTCCGTGTAATTTTTTTCAAAATGTAAAAACCTGAGTTTCATGTTCTGATTAAACACTATTGTTTACGCGAGAAAACGATAATCGAGACCAAAGACAAGCTAGATAAGTATTATTCGGACTCTGCAACGTCGCTGAAGATAGTTCAAAAGTGGTTTTCTGACTTTCGTTGCGGCCGTACAAGTATTAGTGATGCTGAACAAACTGGACGCCTAAAAGAGGTCAGTATACCAGAAAACGTCGAAAAAATCCATGATATTATATTGAACGACCCTAAAGTGAAGTTGAGGGAGCTAGGTGAGACCAGAAAGATGCCGTATGGCAGTGTGTTCAGTATGATACATGACATTTTGCGTATGAAGAAGCTCTGCGCGCGATTGGTGCCGCTTTTGCTCACAGAGAACTAAAAACGAATTTGTGTTACGACTTCCCAGCAGAATTTGGTAATGTATACGCAAAATGCAAAGGAGATTTTGCACAGATTCATAACCATGTATGAAACATGGATCCATTTCTACACACCGGAGTCCATCCAACAGTCAAAACAATAAGTTTCTCAGGGTGAAAGTGCTCCGTGTTGCCAAACCTTAGGAGATGGCTCACTGGTAAGCAATTTCACTCAAATGCGGAAGTCAGGGCTGAAACTGAGGCGTATTTTGGAGAGCCTCCGAAGAATAACTGTTCAGACGGGATAAAAATGTTAGAAAAACGTTGGACTCGCTATATCGACTTAAAAGGAATGTAGAACAGTTCCTAGAAAAGTCTGATCCTGGGACATCGGGATCTGAAGCTCCTAGGTACCGACCACTTCCAGAATTCTCATGTTCTAGTGACCAGAATGAGCTCAAATTTGAAATATAAGCGTATGGCAAGGGAACAGTTCCATTCCTGGTGCTTCCAATTATCAGACATTCTTGGATGGACCTAAAAATGTAAATGCTTTTCCAATCCTTGCTTCAAAATTTGCATATATCATCATCTTTGCCGGACTCTAAATCCAGCTCCCATCACAATGCAATACAATAAAAATGAAATAAGCTTTTTATGAGTAATTTTTTACAGGAGACTATAGAAGCCTTCAACCGATTTAGCTTAAAATTTCAGGGCGTCAACAAAATAACAAATTAATTAATTTATACCAATTTTGAGCTCACTCGAACTTTGGTCTATGAGTTATAGCTTAAAACCTCATGAATTCAGTTACTTTTGTACAATAGGCCATAGTAGCCTTTTACCAATTGAGCTCCAATATTATCAGATTGGTGAGTGTATTAAAAAAACTTATTTGCCAATTTTCAGCTTAATCGGATGACTTAAACCGAAGATATC
>JXPH01016985.1:555-11256 GCA_001014845.1 Mochlonyx cinctipes
CTAATTTATTTTTGAAAAATAATTAAAAATGGAGTATTTTTTTATTTTTTTCTAGTCCAAAAAATTATATAAAAACTGTCAAAAAAAAACTTAAATAAAATTATTCGATTTGGACGTTTGTTTCACCCCTCTATTGGAAAATATTTTTTTATGTTTACTGAAAATATAAGCAATTCTTCTATCTATAGATAAATTGGATGATAGAAGAAAAGCAAAAAGGATCTGCAACGGATGTCTATGATCTCTATTTGAAGATAAGCGATCTTATTATTTTGCTAAATCGAAACCTATATTTTTATTTTTTACTCAATAAAAAGAAAGAAAAAGGGTTGTTGGATTAGAATAATAATAAAACTAATCAAAATTCCTATTTTTTTTTAAAGGAATTGAAAAAAACCCTAAACAGATGTCTTTTCCATATCATTATTGCGAATCTAATTTCTATTAGAATTACACTTAATTATACATTTAAATCATAATAAAATGCAATTTGGCATCCGGGTCAACAGACTGGGGCATTTTGTAATATTATACATTTTGAAAAAATAATTAAATTAAAATTTAAATGGCAAAATGTGAAATATAAAATAATAGCAGAATATTTAAAAATCATGGTCATCTCCATTCAGCTGCCTACATAATAATTACGATGAAATAGATAACAAGATATTATGCTAAACGATTTTTTTGTTGTTGTTGAAATTAAGATATTTGGAATAAACAAATATAATGTCGTAAATTTTTAAATTGTGGGAATTTGAATAATGTATATGGTAACAATTCTTGTTTTAATGCGATTTGGAAAAGTTTTCATTAGGAGATTTTTCAAATTGGCAACTTGATCAAAGTGCTATAATACTGAATTTGGCATTTTCTAATCAAAAAAATGGTGTCAAATTGGCTACATACACACAATTGCCTCGTTTTTTGTGAACAATCGTTATAAAAATATATTGAAATTTTGTTGGGCGCCATTAGTAAACTCCAAGCAAGATTAGAATTTCTGTCGCAGTTCCTCTGTTAGTACGGTGATCTTTAATTTATTATTCAAATTGAAGGATTGGCAGACAAACTGGAACTTTGATCGATAATCGATCAAATGGCCATAAGCTGAATTTGGCACTTTCAGACGTACAAATAGTTTTAAATTGGATACATAAACACAATTGCGTCGTTTTTAGTCAACAATAGTTATCATAAAAATATATTGAAATTTTGTTGGGCACCATTAGTTAACTCCAAAACAAGATTAACTCAAGCACGTGCCATAGTACATTAAATAAACCTTTAAAATAATAGTATTTCTGTCCAGTTCCTCTGTTAGTACGGTTTTCTATAATTTATTATTCAAATTGAATGATTGGCAGTACAATGCTGCTTTAGACATAGAAACTATTTCAAATTTCCACTTTTCAAATAGAAGGTATAATTGAACAGAACTTGATGGGGTCCATGCAGTGGTAACTCCTAGCACTTCAATGTTGGGGTGGTTCGGAATCCACTATAATATGTAGGTCCAGTAATACATACAGAGTTCTTTGGAATATGACTCGACTGGTTCCCTTAGGGTATTGGTCTTCTTATATTATTACTAAATTGAAGGAAAAAGGTAAAAAATGGTATCTTGATCGATAATCGATAAAATTGCCATAATGCTGAATTTGACATTTTCAGACCTAAAACTAGTTTCAAATTAATTGGCTACATAAATACAATTCCGTTGTTTTTGATGAACAATCGTTATGATAATTATGATTTAAATATATTTAAATTTTGTTGGGCGCCATTTGTAAACTCAGAACTGATTTGCTACCACGAGCCACAATCAATTAAAAAATCTTCAAATTTGTACAATTTCCCTGCTGGTTCGTCTGTTAGTTTTAGTTTCTTTAATTTATTCTTCAAATTAGAGGTTAAGAAGACAAACTGGCTATTTGATCGGTAATCGAAAGTGCCAAAATACTAAATTTGACATTTTCAGTCCTAGAAATGGTTTCAAATTACTAAAGCAGCACAATTGCATCGGCTTTTGAAAAACATTTTTATTTCAAAATGTTGTTGGGCGCCATTAGTAAACATTAAATTTTAATACTTCAAAAGCGGAATTGATTAACTTTCCCACGTGCCCACATAAATTAAAACAAAAAGGTTAAAAATAGTAGCATTTCACGCTCGGTTCCTCTATTTTGTTCGGGATCATCATTCTTCTAAAAATACAAATTAGCGCATAAAAATTCATTCAAACAATTCGAAGAAATAAATTAAAAAAGCAACGCATCACACCATTAATTAATGAAGCAATAAACATTAAAGAATATTAATCGGTTTTGAAAATGTCTAAAAATATCACCTCCCACATTGATCGACTCCAATTCAGCTCCGTATCGCTTGCAATTACAGAATGCATTTTATTATTATTACAACAACAAAAAGAAAATGTAGTTTTTGTGTTCCTGAACAAAAAGCGATATTGTTTAGGGCGTTCATAATAAATAGGGGTCATCTCATAAATATATCATTGCACATATATCTAAAATTACCTGAAAATATTGATATCTCTATGTTACAACATGTAATATTGGAGCAAAAATGTGTGCAACAAGAAAAAGGTGCTTCACGAAGGAGGTATTGCAGTTTATATATTTTCTTATTGTTGAAGGAAAGGCAGATGGTTCGGGGCTTCTGTATATGATGATGCACTACTGTATAGATATATAAATGTAAAAATAGGTCGAGAAATGGAAATTGTAGTATAATACGGTTAATTAAGAATATTGTCTTGTTTCGTGAAGGATTTTTCTGTTTCGTTTTGGACAGATGATCGTCCGAAATTAGAAAATTGCAAAATCATGTTGGGTGATGTCATTAATTGAATTTAGATTAAGTTTCAATTTCCTAAGGGAAGGGAAGAGTTATCAAGTTACTCACTGGTCATGCGACATTATTTCTACAATGCTATTTTCCCATAGGGGGTATGCTCTAATGAACATTCTTTCAACGCTCAAATAACCATCAACAACTTTTTGTGATTATGACAGACGGAAACCTATAAAAAGTTGCTGGAAATCAATAAAAATTGAATGTCATAGTCATATAATGCAATTAATTCATGAACTTTCAAGACTTTTTCACAAAAAATAAATATTGATTGATTGGTTTTAAATTCAGTCGTTGAAAAGATTTGTCTTCATAAATTCATATTTTTTTAATGACAGGTATGTCATCAGATGGGGGACAACGTATAAAGATTTTTAATGTTTCGGTTGAATAATATTGACATAGTTGCATTTAAATAATTATTTGATTACGAAAGCTATATAATAATAAATTTAGGAAATGTCAATAAATTATATTTTTACGAAAAATTACTTCAAGCTAGTCAAACCATGAAAATATATGATAGCTTAATCGAATTCTAAAATTAAGCAAAAAACGTAGGAAACCACAAAGTAGATTATATAGCTTTTCTTTATCATTTACTGTATTTATTAGCTTCAAAATAGTAGTATTTCTCTCCCAGTTTCTCTGTTAGTACGATTTTATAGAATTGAATCTTCAAATTGAAGGATAACAAACTGACAAATGGATCGATAATCGATCAAATTGCTATAATACTGAATTTGTCATTTTCAGACCCAAAAATAGTTTTAAATTGACTAGATGTTGTGTGCAGTTGTTTTTGATGAACAATCATTATTAAAAAAAACATATTGAAATTTTGTTGGTCGCCATTAGTAAACTTCAATATCAGAATTGATTAACTTGCCAAGCGAGCCTCAATAAATAAATAAAGTTTCAAATTTGTAGAATTTCCCTGCTGGTTTTCTGTTAGTAAAATTTTTTTTGAATTTATTCTTCATATTGAAGAATAAGGAGAAAAATTGGGAATTAGATCGATAATCGATGAAAGTGCCATAATACTGTATCAGTTTCAGTGTCAGAAATGGTTTCGTATTACTAAAGCAGCACAAAAGCGCCAGTTTTTGATAATAATTTTTATTACAAAATTTTGTTGGGCGCCATCAGTAACCATAAAATTTTAATACTTCAAAAGCGTAATTGATTGATTAAAAAATCATAGTTATCCAAGAAAGTCTGGTAATTGGAAGCACCAGGCATGAATGATGTCATGCCAAGTTCACAAGAGTTTATAGTCCGAATTTGACCCCATTTCGTTCACAAGAGCTCAAAATTTTTGCTATTAGGTGTTACATATGATCCCTCACATCCCGATGTTCAAGGATAAAACTTTTTTAGGAAATGTTCTGGATTATTTACCACAAGATTAAGTTCAAAATATGAGCTTATTTTGAACAATAGAATTCAAGATTTCTAAAAAATCCTGGTGAGTTTGTATGGTGGCCCCTAGACCCCGTGGCCTGATTTGGCCCATTAACGAGCTTGTCTTTACTTTTGTTGAGAAAAGTTACCACTCAAGAACTACGTTTGTTCGCGTTTCACTCAATTTTTAAAATATTATTTTCTATTTCCTGTCCCACAATTTTTATTATGTTAGACGTATATGTAGTTGGCTACGATTGATGATAAATTTCGATTAAAAATAAATAAATATACTTGAAACGCAAATATTTCTGAGGTTCACTCATTCTTTAATAATTTTTCGTAGCATTCAAGCAATAATAGCACTATTTGCACTTGATTTCCACTATGTGGTGCAGTGACACCCACATAATTAAATTTATTGTTCCAAAATATATTTGGTCGATCAAAAACACTCGTCATCGTTATGATTTTCCTAGACTGGAGTTTATTCTATGTGTGAGAAAGAAAAAAGCTACAACTAAGTTTGATCGATAATCGATCAAAGTGACAATTGCGTTTGGAAAAATATGTATTGAATTGTTTTTGTTGTAAACGACATTTGAACGTAAATGTTTTTCAAAATTGACAAAAAAGCAAGTTTGATCGATAATCAATCAAAGTACTGCCCCTTCGTTTTCAGTAAATTTTCGACTTTTTTAGTTGGAAAAATATTTTTGCAAGTCTTCTCAAATCGGGTTTGATCTAAATCATTTTGATATTAAAAGAGAAGTATTTGAAACGGAATAAAAGTAAATTTGGTCGATAAACAAATTTTCTAATGTTCAATTTTCGTTTTTTTCGTAATGCAAAATATTTCTTAAGGTCTAAAATAGTTTTCTTGTTCGTAAACCATTTTTTTTTTAATTACAAAAAAAAACAAGTTTGATCGATAATCGATCAAAGTGCCAATCATTAATTTTAATGAATATTTTGTTCTTTTACATCTGGAAAAGTATTTCCCAACCTTTAAAAATATTTTCTTTGTCCGTTAAATTATCTTTTTTATCCAAATAATCGTTCTGAAGAATCTTGTTTCTTTTAAACAAAAAATTGCATTAAATTTCAATCTAATCTAGTTTCTAAATACGCAATAAAAAAGCAGAATCCACTTCAGGGTTAAATCGTATACACAAAAAAAAACTTTTTTGCATGCAACTGTTGAAGCATAAAACTGCACAAACCCTCGCGGGTTCAAAAGCCCAAATATTCAACCAAAAATTAGTCACAGACGCGTAAAATTCTCATATATTCCAACACTTCGCTTGCAGCAACCAAACAAGTTTCTAATTTGTTGCTAATGTCTTCTTTTTTGCCAATTGAAATTACTTGATGCATGTGATTTATAAAATATTAAAATAAAATGGACAATATGTTATTATAATCAAATAATTTGGGGGTTATTTATGCATATAATTATCATAACATAAATTTGCGCTAAAGATGCGTTAAATTGCAAAATATTTGCGAGTCTCGTTTGTCACATTAACAGAATGGAGCGATGATATATGGATACAGGTTAGAAGACATTAAAATTTGATATGGTTTTAGCCCTTTTTTCGTGTCGTTATAATTATTGTTATTACTTTTTTCACGTGCACTAACACAAACATGACTTTTTTTGTAATTTTGGAAGAAAATAACTTTTATTTTCACGCTAATTCGATACAGTTTGGTGATGATAATCAATCACCTGTCAAAACAATTTTTGTGAATTAGTTTCCGATTACAATACTTCTTAAAATATTTCCATTTCAATTTTAATTTAATAAAACCGGCATCTTTTTTGCTCTTCTTTTATACCGTAGTGTATATATAGAAAGAATTAGCAAACATTGTTGCTTGAACTTCGCGTATTCAAAAATAATTTGCATAGAAAAAAAGAGTCCAAAAATTATCGAGAGATGTAAATCGCAACCCTATTTCTTATATTTATTGTACAATACATATTTTCGAGAGAGCAGTCAGGGACAGATTTCTGGATTAAAGTAAGAGCAGACGACAATGTTACCGATACTTATGTTATTCTTTTTGATATAAGGGGAGGTCAGTTTTTTGGCCATGAATATTATAGAGCCCTAGCATAGCACTGCCATATGCACATTGTATTCTATTATTTATTATTGCAAATATTTCGGTTGTTATATCTTTCTGCAATGTTATTGTTTGGCTCGTACATACATATAACATACAGTGCACAATATATGCAAAGAAGGACTCTTTTGTCCATTTTTTTTGATTATCATATTTTCACGTTCTTTTCACCTATAAGGGTGTGCAACACTTATTAGATTAGGGATGTTTTATCTGTTTTTCTCTTTTTCGGCAAAGTTTTTTCATGTTCTTTCTTTTTTTGCATTCTCTGGTAGACTAAACTCCTCCTTAAAGCGGGTATTTTTGTGTGTAATTTGAGTGGGTATTGTTGATGAGGATTGCAAATTTATGTAGAAAATTTACTTAAATGCATTTTAATTTTGAATAGGAGAAAATAAGACCATCATAATGCAGGCATAATTCAGTTTATTCTTCAATATGTATAACTAGCGCCAAAAATTTCCAAACNTATTGGCGCCCAACAAAATAAAGATTATTTGGTTGAGTGCCTCAGTAAACATTGGGGTGGGCCATCTCTCTATAGATATTCAAAACTTATTTTTACAAAGTTCCAAGAGGGGGAAAGTTTACTTAATATGAGCGTAGTACGCATGATTTTCTTAGATTTTAGCTTTTTTAGCGCTCATCATATCTACAGATAGAAAACAAAAGTTTATGCACAATAAAATTTGAAAAATTTGGTTTCTCAGGAAAAGTTGCCCAAATGCTTTAAAACGTGAAAAAAAGTATATTTGTCTGTGTCCTCGATAACTCGCGTAATTCTAAACCGATTTTACTGAAATTTTGGGTGTAGGCTTTTCTCAATAAAAGTAAAGACAAGTTTTTTAATGAGATAAATCAGGCCACGGGGTCTGGGATTCCCAAACAAACTCACTAGAATTTTCCAAAAATCTTGAGTTCTAATGATCGGTATGAGCTCAAATTTGGAACATAAGTATCCAAGAGCTGTTCTAAAAAAGATTGGCCCTGTGAAATTGGGGTCTGAGGGCTTCTAGGAACCAGGAATATCCAGAATTCTCAAAATCAACATAGTCTTTGGTAAGTACGCTAGGACAATGGGTTGGTATCTGAGGGCTCTTGTGTACCAGGAACTCTTAGAATTATTGAGTTCTACTGATCGGAATGAGCTCAAATTTGGAATGTAAGCTTTTGGTAGGTGGCCAAGAACAGTTCCTATGCCAAATTTGGTATATTATTTGTTTCTGGCGCTTCCAATTACCACACGTGTTTTGGATAACTCTGTAAATAGCTTTCAGATCTTCTTCAAAATTCGCACATTTGATATTTGTTCCCAAGTCTTAATCCAGTTCTCATCATAAAATGTACAATACACGTAAAAGAAAAGTTATATAATCCATATTGTGGTTTCCTACGTTTTCAATTTGACATTTGTTATTGGCGTATGAGTTTTAAGATTTTAGGGTCTTGAAGTATAACTCAAAAAAAAAATCTTTTCTTTATTTTTCAATTATATTTTTACATTTCTTCGTCAACCCTAATGGAAGAAATGTACGGAGACTTCAAAACCAAAAACTTGCCAAAATGTATTGTAAACACGTTTTGGAGATCCCTCAACACGAATTGACCATTTTTAAAAGATGTCTTGTAGATGTATGTAACATGCAACGGGGTGAGTCACCACGATAACCAATTTTGATGAAAATTCGCATGAATATTTATTTTTGTTAAACTACAAATAGGCCAAATTAGTCTTCGGGATCTGAGGTCTCCCATATAAATTTACCAGACATTTAGCGATATTTTGGGAAATAAACGGTCGATAAAGATGAAAATTGAAATACACGCCTGGGTTGATTGTCGAGAAGCAGTTCTTTTCTGAAGTTGAGTGAAGCACAATCCATTCCTGGGGCTTCCATATACCAGACATTTTTTGATAACTCGGAAAGCATTTACTCAATATTGCTGATATTCAGAACATATTATCTTCCACAACAATGAATCGAATTCCAACATCGACTTGGGCTATTTTAATAGATTACGTAAGAATTTATGTCGATTTTTTCATTAAAATCCCCAATATTTGTATAGAAGGCTTAGGTCGATTTGGCTCAAAATTGATAAGTGAATTTGAGATAATACTTAATGTTAATCAGCAAAATTTTAGCTAGTTTGATTGATTACGTCAGAATTTATTACGATTCTGTTTATTTATCTCATTGCTTATTAAATTCACTAACACTAGTATGGGCGCCTATAGTAGGCTTTTTTCGATTAAACCTAAAAACAATAAGGAAGATTAATTATTAAAACTTTTCCTGAAATTTTCAGCCTGATCGGTCAAATCGGTCCCTATCTAATGATAGGGAGAAAGAGTTTACACAATTCACAATCCACAATCTACCTAACGGCAAACAGACACACATCTACCCAATAATAATAATAATGGACATCTGGACATCTACCCAATAGGTGAGTAAAACGAACCTCCAAATCGAATATTTTTTTTTTACATTTTCATGTGATATTGTCGAGTAGAAAAAAGTACTTCTAATACCACTTCTATATTTTTATATAATTAAGATCTGCATTCTTTAGCGTCTAAACTGTCAATATTCGCATTCCAGAACATTAAAATTGTCTGTTTTTTGTTTTTCTTTGTTTCTTCAGTAGGAACTGTGTGTTTTTCGGTAGGGTAACATTTTTTAGTGGGCTTCTATGTAAAATCTATCATTTACCATAGGTTTTGGGGGGTCGTTTTGATTTCTAGAGGTCCAAAACGTATTTTAAAAGAGAAATGGGCGATTTTGATTTCATGGCCAGTTACTACACTTTAACTTTTTTAAAGTCACAGTACAAAGTTTAATCGATTTTCGATCAAAGTGCCAGTAATGCCAATTTTCCCATTTAATGTTGCTTTGTCGTATTTTCGAAGGCCAAAATCTATTTTGCACTAAATTAACCACACTAAGGGTGGTAAGCACCAAGCCTGTTGAACAGTAATTTTTTTGTTTAAAAAAAATAACTACAAATCCATATGTTTACCCTAAACATTTAAATATTTAATAAATACCTAATAAACGCGTGTTAGTGATAATAATTGTAATCAATAAACATAAAAATCTATAAAACATAAAATCTATCTAAAATAAATCAAATTGTACAAACGATATGCATTGAACCACTAAACTAAATTACTACATAATCTACAAATTAAATATTTTCATATGTGCAAAGCACACATATGATTTATTATTTAAGATGAGGGTAGATTTATTTTTATCGGGAAAAGTTTGCGATAAAAGTGTGGACAATGAATGGAAACGGTCATCTATAAATAATGCTGGTTGTCACAATTTCTCTTTTGTACAGAAACGATTTTATTTTATATTTTTGCAAGCAAATTAAATTAAATTAACTAAAATTATACGGTGCAAAATATGCGTCTGAGCGGTAATAAAAATATTTTTGTTGCCGGAGGGCGTGCAGAGTGCAATTTGCTACAAAATTACAACTCTTTTTAAACAAACTATTCATTATAGAAGCAAAGGGGCATATTTTGTGGTCAATATTTGATTGATTGTCCACATGTTATTCATGATTTATGGTTGTGAAGAGGAAAAACTAATTAACTTATAATTCTCAGTTTAAACACGATGATTAGTCTTAAATGGAAGCTGACATTTTTCAAGAGGCAGCTGCACGCGCTGAACAGAAATGAAAAATTTGTTTAAATTAAATGTCAATTGGTTTCAAAATTTCGGAAATTTTAATTAATTTTTTCTATTTTGTTTATAGTAAAAATGATCTTTCAGAGGCATCTGTGCAGATGTTGCATCAGCGTTTTGTTTGTGTATTTAACCTGTCCCTTCTGTTTAAAATCACTAATTCGACTGAATTGAAATAATTTCACAATAAAATTACATTTTAAATAGCTGTAGCCGGTAATTTGATGATGCACGCTTCGTTTTATCGAAAACCCCAAACATAGCAGATGAGTGGGTTTAAAATTATCGTAAAATTATATTTTATTTTTAAGAGGATTAATTCTGTAAATAACAGTTCTTAAAATGTAATTTTGATGATTAGGAAACTATTTTTATTCTCAAAATGATGTAAATTGTTACACTGATCAAAAATCGATCAAAGTGCTTATTAAGTTATTTATGAATAAACGATATATTACAATAATAAGGCCTAAGGCCTATAGGTACCCTATTGGGACCAGGCGAGTCCTTATATTTCAGAGAACTTTCTAGGTATTAGTGGACCTACAGCTTATAGTGGATTCCAAACCACCACAACTTT
>JXPH01016990.1:0-13891 GCA_001014845.1 Mochlonyx cinctipes
CAGTCAGCAACTCTCCGTTTTCATTAGGTGTGTGATCGATCCCGTGTCCGCCCATTACGTGCTCGATGCCAAACAGTAGCTTTAAAGACTCCCATCAATAGATGATTGAAACCATTTGGAATGGTTGCAAAACAGAGTCAAGATGATCGTAGAACTCCGATTTTACTGAGTAGTCCTTATCATTGTTAGAGCGTAGCATTGGGCTATCGATCGTTATATTGCGGCTGCTCACTCAAAATATAAAAATTTAGAATATAGGAATCTAGGACTACATAAAGGAATAGATGAACTGAAAAGAGGACCAAATTTTGCCTATTTTGTCTGTAATGGTCGTGGGAAATGTGCCGATTTGGTCGATCAGGGCATCATAATAGGCGTCCTTAATTTTTTTATTTATTTCAGTCTTCATATGTGTAAAAGAAAATCCAGGATCTTTGCAAAAATCAAAAAAGGATATTTATACAAAAAGTGCCTTTAGTAGCTTTTATATGGAAAATAATTTCAAGGTGTATTGCATAAGTATCCAAGCACAATAGATTGTTTTAGGCTCACCTATTTATAAAAATAATAATTATTGTCTTGGATTACGGGTAATATACGAGGAATAATCATGCAATTTTCATAACAAGGTATTGACTAGATTTTTATGAATGTGAGGATCCAGCGCAGTATTAATCCTTAAGTAATAATTTTGTGAATTACTATTTAATAGGAATTATAGAGGGTCTCCTAGTAGGTATAAAGTATAGTAAGAAGAAGAAAAGCTAAAAACATCTAGAAATTTTTGACGCATGTGAATGTGCTTCGAAATAAAAATAAAACTATGCTAAGTGCATCAGCATTCCATTCCAAAAAATATTCAAATGAAACAGAAAAAAGATTGAAAAACCGATCACAACAAAAACAGCAAAACGATCGTTCATTTTCAGTACATAGACTGAAGGGACAAGGGGGTGGCGAATTTTTTTTTTTTTTTAATATTCTTAAGGGTTATAAATAGAATAAAAGAGTTGAAATAGAGCCAGAAATATGAATTGATGATATTGCACAAAAAGCCCCTCTCTCCCCTAAATTATATTTTTGATTTGTATTCCAATTTTCATGTTCTTGTTTACATTTTCAATTTACATTTTTAATGTACAGTGACAGTGACAGTAGACACTTTGCTAAATATATGTAATGAGAATAATTTGACCCAGGTATAAAACTTATTTCTTATTAGGTGTTTCGCAATGAAAATATTAGAAAACTCGTTTTGATGACATCAGAAAAAACCCGCATTGTCAATTATTACGAGTATTATGCCGCATCTAAATTGAATCGTTTTGCGTGGGGACTCAGATTTGAAACGTGATTATGAATCAACTTAATAGATTTTATTTATTTATTTTTGGCAGAATAATAACCTTGACTTAAAGCGAAATCATAGCTCGGCCATATGGTGTTGAAGTAAGTTCGTTAACGTCAGGTAGATTTGGTATTCTGAATGATAAGTTTGGGGCTCGCATACGAATTTTTTTTCTGGTGTACGTTTACGCCATAATAATATATTATGTTATTAGGAATCTATGACAGAACCGCAAAAGTATTTACTTATACATATTTGTTTATTAGTTAAGGGGTCGAATGAAGGTTATGATTTTTCAGCATAGAATAGAATGTTCCGAGAAAAGTCATGCATATTCAAATTTTTCAAAATAAATTTACATACGGGTCAATCTCCTTTAATTCGTAGTCACACGGGACCAAAAAAATTCTAGTTTTAGAGACATGTGAGTTAAGAAAGATAATACTTTACTACGAAAATTAATTGAATCAACCTACCACCGTGAGAGAATAAAACCCCAAAGGACCAATTCTATAGAAGAGCTGTGTTGGACACGTGCCATAAGCTTATATTCTAAATTTGAGCTCATTGCGATCACTAGAACTCGAGAATTGTATAAGTGCCTGGCACCATGGAGCTTATAGATATCGATGTCCCAGGGCCAACTATTTTGACGAACTGTTCTTGGATACTCGTTTATATTCTAAATTTGAGCTCATTCCGATCACGAAAACTTAAGATTTCTGGAAGCTCCTGGTACATAGAAGCGCTCAGATCCCGATGTCCCAGGGTCAAACTTTTTTAAGGATCTGTTCTTGGATATTTCGTTCACTAGAACTCAATAACTCTGGGGGTTCCTGGAACCAAGGACCCCTCAGATTTCAATGTCCTAGGGTTAAACATTTTTGGAACTGTTCTTCGCTACTTACCACAAGATTATGTTCCAAATTTGAGCCTTTTCGATCATTAGAACTCGAGATTTCTGGAAAATTCTGGTGTATTTGCATGGAGACCCCAGATCCCGTCGCCTGTGACCCGATTTGGCTCAATAACGAACTCGTCCTTACTTTTGTTTCACCCGAATTGGTTGAGAATTACGCGAGCTATTGAGGACCCAGACACACGACGACAGACAACAGACGGCGAAGACAGACAGACCGAAACAAGTACTTTTTTTTGTTTTTTCACGTTTCAGACCTTTTGGAGCAACTTTTCCCGAGGAACCATTTTTCTACTTCAACTGAAAGTCAAAGTCATGCATTTGGTCCAAACTCACGCGATCCATTCATATGAGAGCCCAATCGGACAAAGGCTTCTGTGGGCTCGCATACAAAGACGACATATTTATACCAAAAATGATTAATTTTTATAATAAAACGTCGTAACGTCATCAATAATGAGTACGGCCCTCCTTATGGCAGCCTTTATTTGCCGGAGTGACGTTAGGAGCGGGGGCATATTAAAAAAAACTATTGAAGTTAAAGTCATGAAGCCGTATCAGCCTGGTTCTTTTTACTGAATTCAATAGCTTTTCTTTTCTATCTATAGATATGATGAGAGAAAGGAAAGAAATGTAAAATGAGGATGACAATCCCTAGATCAGTAGCCAAAACATGCAAAGACGATCAATATTAAGATATCCAGAAACAGAGATTGGTTGCAAAGGTGGCCGTAGGAGTTCTAAGGCCGTAGGAATTCCAACATTTTAGCAAAAAAAAATTAAAAAATACATTGACATGTAAGACTAGGTGATGATTGCATGTAAGCCAAGACTAAAATTTTAGTCCTTTTCACCAAAATCCAGGCAAAAGCCTACCCACTATTAATTGTAATTCGAGCTTCAAACTATTATTTTCAGTTCTATTTCCAAACATTGCCAGAAGGTTCAAGACGTGGGAACCACTTTATTAAAAGCGACTTATTTTAGTTCACATAGCCAAACTATATTTTAGTTCTTTTGACAATTTATTCTAGTTTTTTTTTACCTAAAAAACGAGTTTATGTTCAAAAGCTTTTCTGATTGTTTAACAAGCTAAAAAATATCGTTTCTGATATTATCTGTGTACAAAGATAGTTCTGCGACATTGGTTGTTCAATGCTCATTTTCAACAAATGTACGTCTTCTTTGGCCGAAGAAACATTGGGAAAAAAATTGTATCTAAATACCAAGCTCTTCAAATTTAACATCGCTTCATCGGTCTTGTCAGAAAGAGTCAGTAACTATGAGTAACAAAACATATAGCAATCGCAAGGGATCGAATAAGGTGAAATAATACTAATCGGCTGTCCCGTAACCGTAAGCAACAGTGCATGCAAAATCTAGCTATCTTTTTTAAGGTAAAAATGCCGTAAAACCCACTTAAATAGACAAATAATTTGTAACTTTCAGATAGAAAACAAATATTGCGAACGGGAACTCAACAGTGATAGCGTTGATAGCAACAGTGATAGTGTTCGAATCTCGCTCAAAGCAAAAAAATTGTTTTTAAAATCTTTTAAATTTAAATAAATTTTCAGTCTTCAGTTGTGTTACAATGGGTGCCAGTCTTCAGTTATAGGAAAATCATAATATTTTTTAAAAGCGTTTATAAAATTTCTAATATATGCCACTTTGGGCCACAAGAGGTACCCTAAAAAAAAATTACTTTTAAGCCCACGTTCCGACCTACCAAATGAAAGCTCTGTAAGGTTGACTGCTGTATATACAAGGTATAATTCTAGATCCCCTAAAGACCTACATATGGCCTATAAACCTACGATTGTGGGACCAAAACTTTTGAAAATAAATTTAACAGCCAGGAAACCTCAATAGCTTAAAAATATAGAATTTTCCAACAAAATTCAGTAATTTGTTATAAACCATTTGGGGTTCTAAGGGTTGGACAGAACAACAAATTCAATTGATTAAGAATTCTTTCTCATAGTTTCAGGTTGACCAATCTAACAGTTCTGTAGATATAGGCTTTTGGTCAAAAGCTGGCCCAATAGCTTTGATATGATATTTTCAGTCCCGCTTGTTGGAGTCAGCGCAAAACCGCAACTTAAAATTTATTTTACCGCAAATTACATTTTTAAATTTTAGTTTTTTAGGTTGAAGGCTTTGAAAGGCTTCATACAAAAGCTACATATCAAATTTATCAGTTTTAGTTTTTCTTTCATCATATCCATAGATAGAATACCGATTTGGATTGAAATTTTTGGGTGAAAGCTTTTCTCTACAAAAGTAAGGACGAGTTTGTTAATCAGCTAAATCTATTCACGGGATCTGGAGGCCCCCAGACAAACTCACCAGAATTTTTGTGAGATCTTGAGTTCTAATGTTCGGATGGAGCTTAATTTTGGAACATAATCTTGTGGTAAGTACCAAAGAACAGTTCCTAAAAAAGTATGATTCTAGGAAATCCGAATCTGTGGGCTCCTATGTACCAGAACTTTCCAGAAACCTTGACTTCTAATGATTGGAATGAGCTCATATTTGGAAAATAATCTTGTGGTACCCAAGAAAAGTTTCTAAAAAAGTTTAACCCTGGGACATCGGGATATGTGGACTCATGTGTGCCAGGAACTTCCAGAGCTCTTGGGTGCTAGTGAATGGAATTAGCTCAAGTTTGAAATACAAGTTTCTGGCAAATATCCAACAACAGTTCCTAAAAAAGTTTGACACAAGGACATTATGACCTGAAGACTGCTAGGTACCATGAATTTCAGGCGTTCTTGAGGTCTAGCAAACTGAATGAGCTCAAATTTAGAATATAAGCTTATGGCAAGTGCCCACGAACAGTTTCTTCAAAATTTGCATTTATTATTTTTGTAGAAGTCTAAATCCAGTTCCTATCACAAAATATACAATCAATATGAATGAAAAGGTAAAAAATCTACATAGTCTTAGACCAGTTTTTGTATAATGTTTTAATAATCTAATAAGGCTAGGGCTGGATTTGAGCACAGATATGTTCGTAGTTAATTGGAGATAGGTACACTGAATATCTACGGAACTGTTAAAAAGTGTTCGCTGAACCCTTAAAAGGACTGCAGTGATTTGAGTTAGTTGAACCCTAAATAAAAGTTCAAGTTAACCAAAAACAGTCCTTTTCGTCTTTTGTTTTTGAAGTCATCGAACTCTAACAAGCTGTTCCACTGAACTTTTATAAAGAAATTTCGGCTACTTGTAACCTAGAAAGGGTTTATCGGAATTTGTGAGTATGTGAACGTGCTCCACCTGATAGAGTAGGTTTGACCAATTGTGTCAAAAATAGAAATGGGATAAACTTGAATCTATCATTGGCCAGAATTAAAATCATCAACGACTGGAAAGGAAAGTACATCCTTCAAATACAAAAATCTTTATTCTTTAGCCCATTGTACGCTTTATTTTTAGCCGCTTGGACTTTAACGATGCTTCAAGCTTACCAGTTTATGTGTTACAACACATAATTTTAACAGAATTGGTTATGCGGTTTTGGTCAGAACCCATTGTTAAAACGCAGGAAACCACAAAGTGCATTATGTAGCTGTTCTTTCATATTTATTTTATATTTTGTGATAGTAACTGTACTTAGACTTCAACAAAGATGATATGTGCAAATTTTGAAGAAGATCGGAAAAGTATTAACAGAGTTATTCAAGAAAGTCTTGTAATTGGAAGCACCAGGAATGGATGATTAGCATAGGAACTATTCTTGGATACTTACTAAAAGCTTATGTTCCAAATTTCAGCTCATTCCGATCACGGGAACCCAAGAATTCTCGAAGTTCCTGGTACGTAGGAGCCCACAGATTCTGATGTCCCTGGGTCAAACATTTTTAGGAACTGTTCTTGGGTACTTACCAAAAACTTAAATTCCAAATTTGCGCCCATTTCGATCACTAGAACTCACGAACTCTGGAAATTACTGGTACATAGGAGCCCTCAGATACCGATTTCCAAAGGTCAAACTTCTTTAGGAACTGCCCTTGAATACACACCAAAAGCTTATATTCCAAATTTGAGCTCATTTTGACCACTAGAACTCAAGAATTCTGGAAGTTCCTAGTACACAGGAGCCCCCAGATCCCGATGTCCTGGGGTCAAACTTTTATAGGAACTTTACTTGGGTAATGGATACTTACCACAGGATTTTTTCCAAATTTGAGCTCATTCCGATTATTACAACTCAAGATTGCTGAAAAAATCTGGTGAGCTTGTATGGGTGCCCCCAGACCCCGTGGTCTGATTTGACCCATTAACGAAGTCGGCCTTACTTTTGTTGTGAAAAATTTCAGTCAAATCGGTTTATAATTACGTGAGTTTTCGCAGACACATGACGACGGACAGACGACTACCTATGACAGACACACCCAGTATTTTATTTTTTATTTTTCACGTTTTAGACCATTCGGAGCAACTTTTCCGGAGGAACTAAAAACAATTTTGTTTCTTAAAAAATAACTTTTCTTTGAAAGAAGGAAAGGCACGTTAAATTTAGGAAATATTCACAAAAAAAGTGCAAAAGTTTGCAAAAAGAAAATTTGCAAATTTTCTCAAATATGTGTCGCCTTTCCAAAAAGTTGTCATTCTTTAAAATGTTCAAACTAGCTGGAAGAAGGTTCCAGAATAATGAGATAAATTGCATTATCATTGTAGACTTTTGCAAAATTTTGTGAACTTTGCATCATTTTTTAAAATTTTGCATTATTCCAAGTTCTGCTTCATTTTTGATAACTTTTGCACTTTTTTGTACAAATTTGCATACTATTTGTAGAAAAATAACACCTACGCAATTAATCGTCAATTTGCCTGCATATGTACCTACAAAATCTCCATATAAAGTTACGGCGAATTCGATCATCGCCGGTAAATATTGTTGGTAAAACTACCTACTTTGTGCCAAATAAAGAAAAAATATTTGAAGACATTTTTCCGAGTTAAAAAATAAGTTTAAAAAACTAAAAATCTTCCACTTTATTACATCAGTATGACGTAATAATACAAAGAGTAAAACATTTAACATTGCGATAAGAATAAATAAATAAAATTACTATTAGTGTATGCGTCAGCTTCTCCTTGATGCTCCAACCCGGCTTGTTCCCAAACAAGAACGTGCCCGTTTCTGGAACGATCCTCACGCGTAGCCGTCATTTTTTTTAATTCACTTTTAATTTTAAATTCACAGCAAGTTAAAAATAATAATTTACAGGTTGTGTTTACGTCACGTCGAAAACAATATATATAAAATTTCTAGTAATCACAGTCTATGTTCACAAAAAACAAAAGTCTCGATCGCCATTTTAGCATAAACAAAAAAATTGCGCTGCCATTATTTCTCTCTTAATCGGTTATCACGTTCTGCTCTTTATAATTTATTTTTAACCATCTCTAGATTGATTAACTTATTTATTTTTTTAAAAATAATGTTCGACGGTCGTCCAAAAATAAATTTGTTGAAATTAGTATAAAAATATTATGTGATATTATTTTTGAAGTAGAATTTATTTTTAGTAAATTTGATAAATTCAGCCTCATACATGATTTTGTTTTTGACAATGATTCACTTTTTCAAAAATCACAAAATGCAAAAAAATTGTGTACATTTTTTCCATGTGCTTTTATTGCGATCACGAGCACTGACTTGGAACTACACCGATTATTGCACCGCGATCTTGCGATCTTTAATTGAAAATGACGACGTTTTTCTTCGCTGTCACTTGTTTTATCTAGAGAATTTTTAGATAATTTACTTTTTCCAAATAGATTTTTTTAAACTTTATTTTTAATCATAAATGTATTAAAATAATTTCAATGTTGAACGAGTGATATCGCTGTAAAGACTGACATTTCACTCGACGTTTATAAATTCTACAAATATACATACATACACAGCCAAGCAAACACGCACATACACAATGTTAGTTTTGAGCATGTGGCTGAACTAATGTCTGTGCTTCGTTCGGCGATTGAGGAAACGAGAATGACTTTATTTTTGTGTTCAAATGCTAATGCTAAAGCAAACACATCGTTACCACAGTGAAATGCCTTCGAGTGTCAATGATGGCAAACAATTGATGTTTAGATAGAGATAAGGAAAACACGTTTTTGGCGGTTGCAAAGAAGGCTGCACTTAGTTCGAATCTTTGGTGTTGTGAAGTGGATTTTTGCGTTGGAATGGAAAAGTTACGGATTATCTTTTCACTTGACTGACGTGACTTAACTCTGGCGACACCAAATGTTTGCGTTCAGGGAAGATAATATACAATAAATTGATACAATGTGCAAAATGTTGCCCAAACAAACACGTGACTCGATTTTTTTTGTAATTATTAAGATAAGCTTTGACGACCAGGTGGTTGAGTGGTTAGCATACTAGCCTATCATCCACTAGGTTGCGGGTTCGATTCCCGTACCTGCTTCTGTGTTCTATTAAATTAGATTGTTGATTTTCAGTTGGTAATAAATCTGCATTATCGATATATCTATAAATAGAACACAGAACAGTCAGTCTGTGAAATATGCATACACCTACTACCATCTACAATTATATAACCTATGATTGTGGTGGTATATGTGTGTATGTCAGGTTAGTCAGATTCCTTGCAATAAAAACTGAACATGACTTGATGGGCTCGATGAACTGGTAACTCATTAGCATAACCATTCAAGTTGTGGTGGTTCGGAATCCACTATAAGCTGTAGGTCCACTAATACCTAGAAAGTTCTCTGAAATATGAGGACTCGCCTGGTCCCAATAGGGTACCTAAAGGCCTTNAGGGTACCTATAGGCCTTATTATTATTATTATATTATTAAGATAAGCTTAATAGATTGTATACTAATTATCTGGAAAAATTATTCTGGTAGATATAGATGATGCTAGCGTACACCCAAAACCCCTACAGAGCAAGTTATTTCAGGTTCAATAATGGCCGGAAGTCAAACNGGTTTTGGGTGTACCCCTACAGAGCAAGTTATTTCAGGTTCAATAATGGCCGGAAGTCAAACACAGCGGCTAACTGATAATAGTTATCTTTATTTCCAATTAGTAATTCAATCTCCTTACAGCTATACTGATTTCGGAAAAAATTGTAATTGTCAATCGGAAATTGCAATTCTTTTACTGTTGCTTTAAGATTTTACTACTGCCCTCCTTTAATCAAATTGGAGCTTCAACATTTCATTAGGTATTTCAGCTTTATCTTTCAGTCTGCCTGATCTTCTGTGATGACTTCTGGACTTCTTTGGCACTCTTTATCAGTTGGCCCAGCAGAGGGCCCAATTTCGATTATACTCAACTTTTTCTGATGCTTTCTCTTTCCTTAACTGATGATGTCCTTCTTGATGCTCTGGCCGCCTGTGATGATGAGATGACCTCTGGTTGGGTGCTCTTTATCAGTTGAAGCTGATGTGGAGTTTGGCTAATTCACCTTTAGTCACAATCTTCATTGGACTCCACTGCTTCTAGTGACTGGTGCGTCCGCATGTAATTTCCATCACCATTCCATGATCAATTTGTGACCTGGCTTTGACTGTGAAGACTTCTAGACCGATGTGGTGCTCTTTAACAGTTGAACCTGATGTGGAGTTTGGCTACTTAACTGTTGACCCCAATCTCTATTGGACTTCACTGTTTCTGGTGGTTGCTCTCACGTCCGCTTGTAATTTCCATCACATTTGATGATCAATCCTTGACCTGGCTTCGTCTGTAAAGACCTCTGGACTGGTCATTATCAGTTGGACCTAATATGGAGTTTGGCTCCATCACCATTTCATGATGAATTTTTGACCTGGCTTTGCCTGTGATGACTGATGTGGTGCTTTTTATCAGTTGAACCTGATGTGGAGTTTGGCTATTTCACCGTTGGTCCCGATTTCAATTAGACTCCACTGGTGCCTGATCTCACCTTCGTTTGTAATTTCCATCACCATATGATGATCAATCCTTGACCTGACCTTTGGACTGATGTGGTGCTCTTTGTCATTTATCGGTGGACCCAACCTAGACTGTTTCTGGTGGCTAGAGCGTCCACTTGTAATTTCCATCACCATTTCATGATCAAATTTTGACCTGGCTTTGCCTGTGATGACTTCTAGATTGATGTGGTGCTCTGTATAAATTGAACCTGATGTGGAATTTGGCTACCTCACCATTGGTCCCAATCTTCATTGTACTCCACTGTCTGTGGTGGTTGCTCTTACCTCCGCTTGTAATTTCCATCACAATTTGATGATCAATTCTTAACCTGGCTTCGTCTGTGATGACCACTGGACTGATGTGGTGCTCTTTATCATTTATCAGTTGGACCCGATGCAGAGTTTTGCTACTTCCTCAGTGGACCCAATCTTGACTGTTTTTGGTGGCTGGTGCGTCCGCTTGTAATTTCCATCACAATTTGATGATCAATTCTTAACCTGGCTTCGTCTGTGATGACCACTGGACTGATGTGGTGCTCTTTATCATTTATCAGTTGGACCCGATGCAGAGTTTTGCTACTTCCTCAGTGGACCCAATCTTGACTGTTTTTGGTGGCTGGTGCGTCCGCTTGTAATTTCCATCACAATTTGATGATCAATTCTTAACCTGGCTTCGTCTGTGATGACCACTGGACTGATGTGGTGCTCTTCATCAGTTGGACCTGATGTGGAGTTTGGCCGTTGGCCCCAATCTCCATTGGACTCCACTGTTTCTGATGCTTGCTCTCACCGCTGCTTGAAATTTCCATCACCATATGATGCTCAATCTATGATCTGGTTTCCTCTGTAAAGACCTCTGGACTGGTGTAGATCTATTTATAAGTTAGACCTGATGCGGAATTTGGCTACTTCCTGTGGTCCCAATCTTGATTAGACTCAACTTAATCAGATGGTTGCTCTCGGCTGCTCTTGTAATTTTCATAACCATTTGATGATTGATCCTGAAATGACCTCTGGGATGATGGTGTGCTCTTTATCAGTTAGACCTGATATGGAGTTTGGTTTTTTGGAATCCACTGCTTCTGGTGGCTGCTCTCAACCCCGCTTTTAATATCCGTTTGATAAGCCTCCTGACACCAGTTGGTAATCAATCCATGACCATGGTCTCGTCTATGATGACCTCTTGACTTAATCCAGAGTTTGTGGCCGCTTTTCCGTTCTTCGCCAATGCAGTTGTATGTTTGCTAATACATATCTAAGTATTTTTAACCAAACTTAAATTTATCAAAAAATATAGGTAGAGCGAGTGGGGTTGGTTAGGGCATCAAGTTTCTATGCTGACACTTCGATTATTCAGTCACTAATAAAATTCAGACATTTGTCAATCGATGTCAGCGGTAAGTCCTTTAGATAAAATAGCCTAACACCGAATTATGGGAGCAGCATTATATCAGTATACCATATGGACAGAAATGAGGTGACACAAACTTGTTGATTCAACCACGTGCTTCCAAGAGCCCCAATGGATCCCGAATCTGTAGCAAAAGAAGCTTTGGAGTACTGCCCTAGGGAAGGAACACGATCCAGTGTCAGCCACGCCAAACTTAGCTCCATCCCGTTAAGTCGGAGTTGGGGGTATGCAATGATGAATGAAGTGACATTATAGCAACCACTAGGGATCGAATGAGATGGAAAAATACTATTGAGGGGATGCGTCTCTTAAGGGGCCTCTGGCCTAAAATAAGTAAGAAAGTACTAGCAATAAAGTGATAGATTTTTCCGCAGTTGTTCAACATAGTTCCGGAAAACTTGTCCAACTATNGGGGATGCGTCTCTTAAGGGGCCTCTGGCCTAAAATAAGTAAGAAAGTACTAGCAATAAAGTGATAGATTTTTCCGCAGTTGTTCAACATAGTTCCGGAAAACTTGTCCAACTATAAAGTACTAGAAGTTTTCATTTAATACCAATAGATGGCCCTAAAAAAGGACCGTTGGTTGGTGTAGACAAAGTTCATATTGATTACACTCGAAACTCTAATCCATCCTTCAGAATTGACCTTAACAAAAATATAAGGCACCAGCAGTTTTATAACATGTACTACCAAAAGATTGTTAACTAAAACCCGGATGCCTTAAAGAAGATCGTTGAAGGGCGTGGATGAAGTCTAGTTAGGCTTCATGCCTTTTTCACTCGTAGTTGTTTGTTTAAATTTGGAGATAAAACTCTGCTAGATCGTCTACAGAACTCAAACTTTTACCACAGATTTGAAGTTTCCAGCTTACGTATGCTATCAAAAGATGGACAGTGACAACGTTCATACCTGCCATTTCTATCAATAGGTATTTGAATCTTGTTAACGTATTTCTTTAAATAAGGAGATTGAATTCGAAATACTACTAGCTAGCTAGTATGCTGCCAAAAGATGGCTACCATGAAAAAATAAGATTGTTGTTAGACACCCAACAAGGTTAAGCAAGACTTCGTGCGACATGCCTTGACGATGTATAGATTTTATCTAGCAAACATCAGAATGTTCTAAATATTTTTTTCGGTACCTTGAGTGCCAGGAACCAGTAAACAATATTACTTCAGATCAGTTTTAGTGTTTTGTGCTCCTGCTGTATGTATACTAGATTATATATTTTGACATCTACAAAACTACCCTAAGAATCCAGACTCCAATAGTGAGTAGCTGGTATATTGACTTCGGCTGTGATGGCGCTTATTTTCTTAGTTGCACTAGGATATTCTGAATACAAAAAGTGTGGTGAAGGATATTTTGTATCTCTTGTGCATGCGTTAGTCACCTTCAAAGAATAAAAGGATTTAACGATTGAGCTATTCTTTAAGCTTTGATCGCATGCAAGAGATTATCAATTCAAGCTCGTAACCAACTGGATAATCATTAAGAAACACAACGGACTAAACCGTCACCAATCATGCTTGACTTGTTATGATATTTTGTATAAGAACTTAATCTGCGATAAACATGAATTTACAAATGGTTAGTTGATACCAATACTCTATCTTCAAGTTAATATTGAAAAACCTTATTTTCATAATTAATACCGACGAAAACAGTTAAAGCATTGTATAAATAACAAGCCCATTTCTATATGTGCATGACCTTCAATAAAGCTTAAAACAATTATAGATAGGACATACCTAAATCTAATCGAACATCTATAAATAAAGCAAAAAAGAACCGTTTCGCCAAACAAAATCGATTGAAACGAAATTGTATGAATTTGTTTTTGATAAATAACAATGATAAGAAAAAAGCGTAATTGAACGCAAAAGGCAATAAATCACTATCAAACAAATTTATGAACAGCATGCGATAATCAAATACCTACACTTGATATAAGATTCAACTCACGGAATCTAATTCCGAATCTGAAATCAATCAATATGCGGTGAATCGACAATTATGCAGTATTGGTTTTAACGCAGCTGCATGGTCCAGGTTAACTAACCTATTATTAATTAAAAAGCTTTTTCAAAATCTAAACCTAGCCTATACGATTAGCTATGCCACTGTCATACTAGTGTAATGGTAGGGCGCTTGTGTAGCTCAGTTTTTTACGGTTAAATAAAACGTGAAAACATCATCGTGGCTTCCTCCAGACAGGCATTTTAAAGACATCCTAACGGATATGATTCAATGTAAATAATTTTAAG